>CP106726.1:9171140-9278923 GCA_025506655.1 Gossypium rotundifolium
CCCTTTTTAAAAATTTTTTTTTTCTTTTTTGGGAAAATTTCCCCTTCTCTTTTCCTCAAAAAATCGGGCCCCCTTCCCTATGGCCCTTTTTAATTCCCTTTTTGGAAAATTAATCACCCCTTTAGAAAAACCTTTTAACGGGAAAAACTTCCCATTTAATTTAAAAAATTTTTCCTAACCCAAAATAAAACCTTTGTTTTTTCATTAAGTTTAATTTTTAATTAAGGGTCAAAATGCCTTTTATTAAAATTTATTATGGAAAAAAAAGGGGTAAATTTTTCCTTTATTTGTGGTTTTTAAAATTTTAAAATTTTAATTAAAATTAAAATTAAATTTGGGTTTAAAATTTCTGTTCAAAACCTAGAATAATTTAAAACTAATATAATTTCCTAACTTTTGTTAAATAACTTTAGATTTCAAATTTAGCTCAATTTGAATACCTTTATGATCCTTAATAATTAAAAGAATAATTAACCAACATGAATTAACAATTACATGTTTATTTTTATAACAATTTATTTACCTAATCAACTTTGTACATAGATGCTATTCGTATTCGATGTTTGATTGTTCATTAATCAAAATAGATTAATCTAACATTGTTAATGTGACTTTATACAAATAGTTGAAATTTACATCTAAAATTTTCCTTTAAATATCAAAGATTAAATTATTTACATGAATTGTTTCCTGTAATTATTTCAGTTATCACTTTAGTAAAATTTTATCTAAGTAATATGATACATCCATATTATTAACTGATAGTTTATATTTATAATTCAGATAATTATTAAATAGATTGTTAAACTAATATTTTAATAAACCTTTAAAAAATTTTCATTTAAATTATTATCTTAACAAATTCATTGCTCATAGGGTTTTGAATCTAGTAATGTGAATGTAACATTTATGATTAAAGAGTTATTTATCAATAACAGATTTGATTGCATTTAGAAATTTTTTAATTTTAAGATTGTTACGGAAACTCTATATGTTGATTATATTTTTATTTATTACTTCTTTTGATGCTAAAATCACTTTCAGCTAGACATTTGTTCTTTCCTTTCTTTATGTTTGATTCTTTCAATATTATTTCATTTCAGTAATTTATTATTTTGATGTTTATTTCATAGACTATTTCGTTCATTGTATTTATTTTCGTGACTTCATCTTGTCTCATCTTCAGCAATTCTTTCATTTGACTTTGTTTCATTCTTGCTTAAAATTTAATTCTATTTCCTAGATTCTTGATCCTTTTCAACTGTAAGTTTATTGTTTATTTTCTTCATTAATGTTATTTTTTAAATAACTTCTTACTTTGGTATTCTTTTCTGCTCTGAGAATTAACTTCGTTTCTTAGTATTTCTGATTACTTGTTTTATTTATCTCAATTATAGATTTTACTTCATTTGAGGTTATTCTTCATTAATTTGATTATATTTCAATTATCTATCCTAATAGATTTATCCATCTTTGATACTTGTAGTTCATTGAATCATATTTTATCTCATGATGATTAATTAAAGTGTATTAGTGTTTTATTATTACGTTCAATAATGATTCGTTATAGTGGAAATTTGATTTTATTTCCTGAAATTTTTATAGCTAATTCTCGCTTGTTCATTCCTATTTCTACAATTTATGTTTAAATTCTTTAATATTGTTCACATATATAGTTAATATTTGAATTTTTATTAATGAAAAAATAACTAATTGAGGAATGAGTAATCTATTGTAGGATAGATTCTAAATGTAATATAAAAGATTGGGTGATAAAGAATTTATCTCTATAATGTAATTTCTTGTAAATATAAATGAAGTTATTTTCTAAGTATATTTGGATATGTTTTCTCGTAATTTAATTAAATAATAATTCATAAATATGATTTTTTAGCCTTAAAAAATTGAAAAATATTAAATTGGAATATGGATGTAATTGTTGATAGTTTAACAGTAATATTATCATACATATTTTTCATATAGACTTGTCTTTCAAATTAATAGAATCTTTCAATTAATTATTTATAATTTATCAAAATTATTTTGCAATATAAGATCATTTGAGATATAGTGCAAATAGGCAAGCTTTTGCCTTTGATTTTCTTGTCTTCTTCTCCTTCGTGCTTTAATCTATGCCATAGTAGGATTTGCTGGAAGTGGAGGGACCTCATAATCCTCTTCTCTGACTTCACAAAGATCCAAAGCCTCGTGTAAGTCTCCATCTGAACCGCCCACATCGATAATTGTCTCCATCAAGACCGGTGGTGCAAAAGAATCGAAAAACTTGATTCTCCTTCCATTTTAAACAAATAACCTCATAGATCCCTTAAGAAGATAGCTCGATTACCAAACTGTTGGTGATTTGAACATAACTTTAATGGTTGATCGGAGATTTTAAGTGAAAGAAAAGAAAGGGAGCTTTTAGAGAGAAAATAATTGAAGACTTGATATTTTTATTGAATACATACAGCACTTATATAGTAGTCTTCACAACCAAAAAATCAAAAAATAAGCCAAAAAATCAGCAAATAAAATGGAAACTAAACTCCTAAATTAAAGGAGACTTATTCAAATTCAATAACAGAAAATTTAAGTGGCAGCAATCTAAGGTAATCTCAACAACAAGAAATGAACAAGAAAAATCATATATTATAAATATGACTTAGAAACGAAGACCACATATGAATTCCAACAATTGCGTAACCCCAATTAAATTTACTCATAAAATATAAACACTTTATTTTCCCAAGTCTCTACTCAATACTGGTCATTCATATTATCAAGTAATAAAATAAATTTTTATTATGATTTTAACATATTGATCGTTACAGGTATTCTCACGTGATGATTCCAAATGGTTCATCGTCCTCCACCACAAACTATTAACTATCCAAGTTTGCAGTGTGAAAGCAGGTACTTCCATTAGAGAAACCTTTCACTGTATATTGACTTGGTCTTGTTTCCTACGACACCACCTCATGTTTGGTCCTAGATGGTGGAAGACAGTAGAGACTCGATACAACACCCCAATTGCACCGACAATTAAGCTTAGTTATAAGGAAATTAATAAGGAGATTGAATCCACCAATTTTACCTAAACTCACACCAACATTGTTATTGGGCTGTTCATTTTGTGTGGAGCACTTAATATTTGTCTCCAGCGTGTTTACTGCTCCCTCAATCTCACATCAATGCACTCAATTTCAAAATAGATTTCCAATACTTCCTCTCACTTAATCGACAAGCAATAAGGAAATTTCAGTCATTTGCAGCATAAATGTACAAAATAATTTACAATATAGACTGAGTTTGATGTGGTGAGGAAAAAACACACCATGAATGATGAAAATTAAATCCAAGTCTTACCCTGAAGAATAATTAAAGCCAAGACTTGGTAAGTAGACTAATTAGTTTACAACTAAATATTTTTGCACTCCAAATATTAGCCAATAAAAATGCATAATGATTTATTAAGGCAAATATTAGCCAATAAAATTTTAAAATTCTAAATTAGTAAAGATAAAATTACAATTTGACCCTCCTTAAAAATGATAAAATTTGATTTAATCCTTTAAAATTATAAAGATATAAACTATTAAAATAGTGAATTTGCATTTTACTATCATAAAAATTACAATTTAATTTCGCCCCTAACAAAATTTTCTAGCTTCTCCCTTGTTTTAGCTGTTCATTTAATTTTTCATCTTTTTTAGCCATTAAACTTGCATTTTTTTCCAAATCACCTCAAAATAGATGGAAAAGTTAATATCTGTTAATTTTGTCGACGTGGCATCCACATGACATTAGAATTCTAGTAAATTTATTTGGGAATTACTTGGTTAACTATTTTTCTTTTAGCTAACTACAAAATTCAAGTACGTTACAATGCCAAGTTTTGTTACTTGTATCAAATGATTTTTTTTTAAATTCAAATATCACACCAACAAATTTAATAGAAGAGTTTTAATAGCGTTAACAAATAAAGCTAAATTTTTAGATTTGAAAAGTAGAGGGACTAAATCCCTAAAAATAAAAGTATAGATATTAAACTTCAAATATACAAATTAGTAGAAGAGTTTTACCAAATTAAAACAATTAAAGCTAACCCCAAAGCTGGAATAGCTCAGTTGGCTAGAGCGTGTGGCTGTTAACCACAAGGTCGGAGGTTCAACCCCTCCTTCTAGCGTCTTAATTTTGGTTAAATTTCATCTTTGGTCCCTTTAAATTCCTTTTTGCTTTTATTAGATTGCTTTCTAGCGCTGCAAATTGCACAACACTCTTCAAGTGTCTTATTAAATTCTCACTTTTACGAGTGCTATATATGTTACTCAAATAAAATTCCTCTTAGTTTATATTTGAATTTAAGCATAGAATATAAATTTAATTAATATTGCAATCTTAAATATAAATATAAAATATTATAAATTTTGTAACAATTTTTTAATAAATAAAAAATACTAAAGTTTATACATATGCTGATATTGGATATTCAGAGAAGTCCCAAGCATCCTTGTACTCCGTAATCTTGAGCATTTACTGAGCTTCAATATGCTCACACTCTTTGCATATACCTTGCAGATAGATAGCTCGTGGGACTAATGGTGAGCTGTGGAAACCCGGTGATCGGCAAATCCCTTGAGTATGTCAGTCTACAAAGCTATTTGTACTGCTAAATATGTTGACAGATAGATAGGTTTGGGACAAAATTAATAACATATACAAAGTTACAAATTTTGTGTGTGTTTAAGTGTCCTCAACCACAAACAATCCAATTTTGCAGAGAAACCACCCATTATATATAGGTTTGGTCACCAAGGCAATGAGACGAGCAAGAAGACTGCTAGCTAGAAATTCATGCATCTTTGAATCACCAACTCAATTAATAAGCTTAACTAAAGGAAATAAGGACATTACATCCACCAATTAAAGCAAGCTATATGTACCCTTTTACAATCTGCATTGTTCCATGTTTCAATTCATTACATCATGGGATTCACCAATTGTACCTCAATTCACATCAACTTTGTTACTGAACTACGTTTACACTAGAAATAGAGGGAAAAAGGAGACATGAATGCTCGAAATTCCAACTTTGTCTGCACCATCAACATCTTGATTTCCATGTTAGCTATAAACTTAACCTGTTAAGTCATTAGCTTGTCAAGTAATTCATGAACAAGCCATCACTGGGAATACACCATGCACAATTCTAAAGATAAAGACATATGGTTAAATTGGTCAAGGCAAAACATTAGACACACTTGTAAAAAATTCTGAAAATACAACAGAGATCATTGAGACATTTTGTTCTCCTTTCTCCTTTAGTGAGCAGTAGCAAAGATTATTGAGACTAAATCGAAAGTCATGAAAGAAGACATAAATAACACCGCCATACAAAATGTTACATTTAAACAAACCATTACAAATAGTACGAAATGCAATGAAAGATAGAGGAATTGGTACAATAAGAAAGACAGACACATACCAATGCAACCCTTCACCATAGGCAAAACGGTCTGTAAAACAAGAAATTATGAAAATACAACACTAATTCTTGAACATCATTTGCAGTAATTAGATTATTCTTTGTGTATTGCTGCGATTTCCTTTCTTTGACTTTCTTCTTCACCTCTGCTCAACAATTAATTAATTTTTAAAATAAAAAATATTTTTATACTTTTATTTTAAAATTTAAAAACTAATTAATTACTAGTGTGGCAATCCATGTACATTAAAAATTAATGTTGACATTGTTGTTAACTAGTAACGGTCAATGTAGTCAAAAGGTCTATTTGGCCAATTTTATTAGTTCAAGAACTTAACCAAGTGCAAATCCCTCTTATAACGTGCGGTTTGCACATTGAAGTATTGACTATGCTTAGTGTAATAATGTAGAGATACAACCCCCAATTGCATCTTCATTAAAGCCTACTTATAGGAAAATAGGGACATGGGATCCTCCAACTCTACCTGAGCTGCTGCCCTTATTTCACGTCTGCAAGACTATTATTGTCAACACCCCATGTTTCCTATAACAACGCCTCGTGTTTTGGGATACAACACCCCAATTGCACCGTCAATTAAGCTGGAGATGGGATCCACCAACTTTACCCAAACTCATATCAACATCGTTACTGGGCTTTTCATTCTTAAGGCAAATATTAGCCAATAAAAAAAATATAACGATTTATTAAACCTTCCAATTTTATAAAAGAAACCATTTAAAGTCTTCCATTTAATTTTTTTGCTTATTTTACCATTTACATTTGTATTATTTATTAAATCACCTTAAAATAGATGAAAAATGTTAATATTTGTTAATTTGGCTAACATGATATCCACGTGACAATCCATGTCTATACTACTTCAGCAATTAATTAATTTTTTAAAATTAAAAATATTTTTATACTTTTATTTTAAATTTTAAAATTTAATTAATTACACATTCCACGTATATTAAAAAAGTAATTAAATTCTGAAAGTTGTTTTACATTATAATTAATTTCTGCATATTATATAAATCAGGTTTTGTTACATTTGAATTCGACTTTTCATTAAATTGGAGTCAATGTTAAAATTTAGAGATAATTTATTTTTTTAAAGAATTTAAGAGTTAAATGTACGATTGAACCTAAATTATATTAAACAACCAAACCCTTACAAAACAATAACAAAGATTAATGAGTAAGAAATTTTGAAAGTAGAAATTATGGAACAATCATAGCCTTATGTTTAGATCAGCTCCTGCGCTAACACCTGCATGTATTCAAGTTCCAGACCCGTCACTATTATCTTATATTGGATTCTTCATTGTGTTTGAAGCATTTGATATTCTTGTTGAAAGTATAATGGAACATATATGAGTATCCAATTTTTTGTTTGAACAATATCATTATATGTTCTAGTTAGATTTTTTCTTTTTTACACAATGCTTAGAGCTACCTACAGCCCCTCCCTAACTCATAAATAGGAAGCTAATGTGCTTCAGCTCACTCGAACCCATATCCTCCTACATATTGACAATAATGTCCATACTAATCGAGTTAAGACTCAATCAGCATACGAGTACCCAATTTTACATTGACGTGTTGAAGTTCAATTTTCATTAGGGTTTTATATTCTACTTCATGAGACTTTACAATAGTATATCATATGCTTAAAATATTTGAGTGATGAATTAAAATTTTTTATCTTCATTACTTGCTAACCTATTTTGTTTTTTGCATTACTAAATTTCAGTAATTAATTTATGTTGTTTTTTCCAAACTTTGAGAGAGGTGTTAGTTCCTCTTTAATTAAGAGATTATGAATAATCTCTAAATGAAAATGAGCCCCTAACACCATATTCTGTACAGATAGCAATAACATATTTTAACTCAAAGCTGGAATGTCTCAGTTGGCTAGAGCGTGTTGCTGTTAACCACAAGGTCGGAGGTTCAAGCCCTCCTTCAAGAGTCTTATATTTGGTTAAATTTCATCTTTAGACCCTTTAAATTCCTTTTTGCTTTAATTTGATTGCTTTCTAGCGTTGCAAATTATGCAAGAGTCTTCAAATGTCATATTAAATTCTCACTTTTACGAGTGATATGTTACTCAAATAAAATTCCTCCTAATTTATATTTGAATTTCAAACTTAATAAAATTAAATTTCTTAAATTATTGATATATGTTTAGACATTATTACTGACTTGATCTCCAAATCTTAAAATTTCAAACAAGTTTAAACATTAAATATAAAATAGTTAAATTTCAATTAAGCCTACGTAAAGGAAATTAGGGATATGGGATCCACCAATTGTACCTCAATTCACATCAACTTTGTTACCGAACTACGTTTACTCTAGAAATAGAGGGAAAAAAGGGACATGCATGCTTGAAATTCCAACTTTTTCTGCACCATCAACATCTTGATTTCCATGTTAGCTATAAACTTAACATGTTAATTTATTAGCTTGTCAAGTGATTCATGAACAAGCCATCCCTGGGGATACACCATGCACAATGCTAAAGATAAAAGACATATGGTTAAATTGGTCAAGGCAAAACATTGAGACACACTTGTAAAAAAATTATGAAAATACAAATAGAGATAACTGAGACATTTTGTTCTCCTTTAGTGAGCAGTAGAAAAGATTATTGAGACTGAATTGAAAGTCATGAAAGGAGACATAAACACCACCACCATACGAAATGTTACACTCAAACAAACCATTACGAGATAATACGAAATGCAATGAAAGACAGAGGAACTGCACAATATTAAAGACAGACAGATACCAATGCAACCCTTCACCATAGGCAAAACGGTTTGCAAAACAAGAAATTGTGAAAATACAACACTAATGCTTGAACATCATTTGCGATAATTAGATCCTGCTTGTCCTATTTCGTGATTGCCTTTCTTTGACTTTCTTCTTCGCCTCTTCTCATGTTGGCTTTCAACCAAATTCACCAACCATTTCGGCCACCGGTTTGGAAAACAACATATCCCACCGACATTCCGAACACTACTCCGCATCCATAACCTATCAACACCACTTTCCAACCAAAAGCAATGTTTGATTTTGAGCCATCCCTTTCAAGCACATTTGGAGGTGCTGGCTCAATGATGTTGCAACCTTTCGACATCGAAACCCACATAGTCCCTTATTTCCTTCATATGAATCATTTCCAAATGTGTTGAATTGCTTGCCTTGAGGAATCGACCATGGAGTTGATTTTCGAAACATTTAAGAACGAAAGAAATGTCGATCCGCCAATCTATTTGGAATCGTCCCGCACAACCTGTTTGAAGATAGGTCCAACCATTCAAGACTTGTCAAATTCCCAATTGAGGTGGGATACCACCATTAAGGTTATTATGAGAAAGGTTGAGCCCTTTCGATAAGTTAAGCTTCCCAATAACCTTTGGAATATCCCTTCAAATCGATTGTTTGATAGATCAATGATCATCCACATGTTGAAAATTTTCACCAATTCCATATATTGTCCTTTCATAACAATTTCAATGGAATAGGTATAGAAGCCAAGACCTTCATAACCATTCACCCCCATGTACGACATTAATCGCTACCAATCTTCTCTTGATTTATGATAGCCTTGAAGTCATTGATGTATCTCACCGGTAGGGGTCCGAAAAATAATTACTTGAGAGATCAAAATTTGGATTTTAGAGAAAAAGGGTAGACTTGGAGCTATTGACACACAAGGAACCATGCATATGATTTGAATTCAATACAAGAACTTGTAGTCATGGAAGACTTCCCAACCAATGAGGAAATGTATCATTGATCCTGTTGTTACCAAGATCTAGCACTTCGGACCTTTACAATTAAGGATGGATGGCGTCAAAGGCCCTTCTAACAGATTTCCATTTAAGTTCAAATTACTCAATTGGCATCCCTTTGCATATGTTGGAGGAATCGTCCCATAAAACTTGTTCTTCTTGATTCAAGAATTCAAAATCATTGCTCAAATTTCCAAAACATTGCGAATTGTTCCACTCAAGTTATTGTGGGACAAATCAAGAATTAGAAGAGCACCGGCATTGCATATTAAAGAAGAGACCTCTCCATTGAGACTATTATTTGAGATCGAAAGACATTGATCGTCAAGTGGAATCGGAAGATTTCCACGGATCAAATTGGAGCTTAAGTCAAGAAGCGCAATATTCTTCCATGGAAAGTGCTCAACTTCGTTAAAGAGTTGTGAGATACGTTTAAGTAGGTCAAATAGCCATTCCCCACCTCTTGCATCCACTGTGGAATCTTGCCTTCAATTCTGTTGTAAGAGAGGTCTAACCTTTCCAAACTTTTAAGCCCTTTCAAAAATTGGGGGAATTCACCAAGATTGCAAGATGACAAATCTAAGTATGTAAGTTTAGGCAATATATGGTTAACACTAGAAGTAAGATTAGATGTTAAGGATAGGCTGTTATATGAAAGGTCAAGATTTAAGAGATTTGGAAGGTTTGAGAGCATGCTCAACTCTATGACACCACTAAGATTATTTGAGGATAAGCTGAGTAAGGTAAGATTGAGAAGTTGGAATATTGAAGATGGAAGAGGACCTTGGAGTTTATTATTCTCTAACTCTATCCATTCTAGTGATTTGGATTGGAATTCTTTGATATGCCCACTGAATTGATTTTGATAGAGATATATTTCCTTTAAGGAGGGAGCAGTATACAACCATGACGGAAGTGTTCCATTGAGTAAATTGTCATATAACTGTAAATATATTAGATTAGGAAAAGCGGTTACCTCATCTGGAATGGAACCTTCTAATGAATTTTCTTTCATATCCAATTTTTCAAGCTGCGTTAGGTTTAGAATTGATAATGGAATTTGTCCACTCAATTGGTTCAGCGACAAGTCTAAATCAGTGAGTTGCAAGAGATTCCCCAATGATCTTGGAATTTGTCCACTCAATTGGTTCATCGACAAGTATAAATGAGTGAGTTGCAAGAGATTCCCCAATGATCTTGGAATTTGTCCACTCAATTGGTTGTTTGACAAGTCTAAATGAGTGAGTTGCAAGAGGTTCCCCAATGATCTTGGAATTTGTCCACTCAATTGGTTCTGCCGCAAGTCTAAATGAGTGAGTTGCAAAAGGTTCCCCACTGATCTTGGAATTTGTCCACTCAATTGGTTCTGCCAGAAGACTAAATGAGTGAGTTGCAAGAGGTTCCCCAATGATCTTGGAATTTGTCCACTCAATTGGTTGTATGACAAGTCTAAATGAGTGAGTTGCAAGAGGTTTCCCAATTGTCTTGGAATTTGTCCACTCAATCGGTTGCCTCCCAAGTTGAGGAGATTGAGGTTTGGCAAATCAAAAATGGTTTTTGGGAATTTTCCTTGCAAATCACAACTAACAAGACTGAGAGACCTTACAGAAGAGGATAGATTCATGAAGACATAAGCATTAAGATAAGGCATGTTGATGCCATCCAAAAACAGATGTCTGACCTCGGTTAGGTTGTGAACAAGTCCCTCCAGAGCATGTTTGTCAAATGTTTGGAAAAAATTGAAAGAGAGATCAAGTGAAACCAATTTTGACAGGTGGGAGACTTGGGATGGGACCTTTCCTGAAAATTCTGCGTAAGAAAGGTTGAGGTCGAATAGGCTTGTAAATCGACCAAACTCAGATGGAATTTTGGAAAGATTAAAATCATTGTAGGCAAGGTTGAGTTTTTGAAGGTGAGGAAGAAGAAAGAGAGTGGTATTGGAAGGGAAGTTGCCATATAGCCAACTGCAGCTCAAGTCAAGGGCAATAACATGAGCATTTAGGTGGTCACAAGTGACCCCATCCCATGAGCAGCAATCTGTACCCTCCTTCCATGAATTTGTCTTGGGATAAGATTTAAGGCCAGCATGCTCATCGCAATACCTAGCAGCATCCCATGTTTGAGTGATGGAAAAGGAATTCTTGAACTGGATTAGTGAAGCAGCTTCAGGGTGAGAGCAGAAGTGAGATCCTGAAGAAGAAGAAGCATAAAGATGGGGAAAGAAGAGGAATAGGCAGAGAAAGAGATAGGAGGCCATGTTATGTTTGTAGAGGAAGATGAAGGATAGGAATAGTATTTATAGGCAACAAATAATAGCACAACATTTGTGTTACAGTCTTTTTTGCTTTTACATTGAAAAGCTATGGATATTAGATTTTCAAAATTTTTGTATTTTTCACAATCATCAACAACCACTTAGTCTTCATTTTACCATATATTTTTCATTCTTGTCTATTGACTTGCTGTTGCTTCCTCCTATCTCTCTCGCCTAAACTTAAATTACAAGTAATGTAGAAATTTCGGACATTTGCTCCACGATTTACAATAATTCCACACCATTTGCAGTATTGACTACGTTTACTTGAGGGAAAACAAAGACATGAATGCTGGAAATTTTAACTAGTTTGTACAGTCAATGAAGCTACCTAAAAGTCATTTAGGATACATACATAGTTGCACCATACAAAGATGTTACACACCATACGAAATGCAATGAAATACAGAGGAATTGGTACAATCATAAAAACAGACACATATCACTGCAACTTTTCACCATAGGCAAAACATTCTGACAGACTACAAAACAAGAAATTATGAAGACACAACAGAAATGCTTGAACATCATTTGATCATGAGAGAAGACACATAATACTTGCATTATTTGTCAAATCACCTCAAAATAGATAAAAAAGTTAATGTTTGTTAACTTTGCCGACGTGGTATCCACATGACACTATATGTGTATGTCACCAACATTTAATTTTTTTAAATTAAAAATATTTTTATATAATTTTATTTTTATTTTTAATTTTTTAAATTTTAAAAAATTTATATTATTGATGTGGCATTCATACGACATTCCACGTATATTAAAAATTAATTAATTGTTAAAAGTTATGCTATATTAGAATTAGTTTCTTGATATTGTCCAGCCTTTAAATAACAGAGATCATAAGTTGTTAGCCTGCCGATAGTAGCAGGTTAAGTGCTTTTGTTTCTTTTCGCTTTGTCTACCGATTGTAGCAGCCAGTCGGGGCTTTTTCTCAATTTTGTTCCAGAATAAAGGTCTAAATCAATAAACTGTTTTTAGGTTTTTTATAAAAATAAAAGAAAAAAGAGAAGGATAAGAGAGGTATTGAGAAGCGACAATAAAAGGCTAGAAAAACAGAGGACGAATTGGCTAATTTAAACAGAGGAGATCGATGATAGAGTTCAAATTATGTCTAGTAGGCAAAGTTCTGACAAACAGTGCAGTTTACTTCCCATCTATGAGGACAGTTCTTGCAGAATTATGGCATCCAATTGAAGGAGTATCAATTGGAGTGTTAATCTAGAACCAAAATGACTTTGAATATCACTTCAAAAGAAGCGGAGAAATTCAGGTATCAAATTTATATTTTAAGCCTAACTAAAACTGGACATCTAAAGTCAGCACAAGAACAGAGTTTAAATAGTGTTACATTGAACGTTAACGTATTAAAGATTTGGTAGTGCCAACATCATCACTAACAGCTGACATGGTAGTGTCATGTCGTCGTCCATTGCCGAGATGGCAGTGCTACATCAGCAAAAACTCAAAAAGTAAAATCACTTAATCTTTAATTTTGTACCTCAACTTCATATTATCGATCATGTTCTCTATTATTGGATTTTTTATTGTCTTTGAAGCATTTGATATTTGTGTTTAAAGTATAATGACACATATGTACGAGTACCCGTTTTACATTGACGTGTTGAAGGTGAAGTTTGCAGTGTGAAAAGAGCTACTTCCATCAGAGAAACTTGTCACTGTCATGAGTACGCCAAATTATTTTCCACACAGAGAAGAAATTTTATATTATTGACTATGTTTAACTCGAGACAAATATGATGAGATGAGCATGAAGATCGCTAGAAATTTGATCCACCAATTATGTTCAATGTCTTGGTCTCTTCTTTTGCTGCTGCCGAAGCCCCCAACAACTTCACATACTCTTTCATCCTTCCATTATCGGCCCAACTTAATCTACAAGCAACGAGAAATTTCCAGGAGATTTACAGCACAATTCCACACCAAATAACAACAATTTGTAGTATTGATTACGTTTACTTGAGAAATAGAGAGAGAAAAAAAAAACATGCATGTCTGTACCGTCAATGAAGCTACCATATGAATGCATTCCATGAAGCATTAGATATTTGTGTTTAAAGCATAAGCTAACATATGTACATCAATAAATCCATGTTCAACTTTAAGATATATTAATTAGTTTATATGTAGCAATTTTACAGCAGAAAATTTTGTTGCCATTGCAATTGTCTAACATATATACATATTACTGCTAAACATGTTGATAGATGGATAAATGTGTCCAATTTTTTTAAATTGAGATTACGGTTTATTTAAATTAGCTTAAGTTCGATTTCTCAGCATGAAAAAAATATAACCAAATCCCTCTTATAACGTGCCGTTTGCACATTGAAGTATTGACTACGCTTAGTGGAATAATGTAGAGATACAACCCCCAATTGCATCTTCGTTAAAGCCTACTTATAGGAAAATAGGGACATGGGATCCACCAACTCTACCTGAGCTGCTGCCCTTATTGCGCACCGTCAATGCAAGACTATTATTGTCAGCCAAACTTAATCAATACCCCATGTTTCCTAGAACAACACCTCATGTTTGGGATACAAGACCCTAATTGCACCGTCAATTAAGCTGGAGATGGGATCCACCAACTTTACCTAAACTTGACAAAATACAAGACGTGTAGAATTGACATTGAAGTATTGACTATGCTTCGTGGAATAATGTAGAGATACAACCCCCAATTGCATCTTCATTAAAGCCTACTTATAGGAAAATAGGGACATGGGATCCACCAACTGTACCTGAGCTGCTGCCCTTATTTCACGTCAATGCAAGACTATTATTGTCAGCCAAACTTAATCCACAAACTGTGAGAAAATTGACGAAGCATTTCGGCCGACCGGTTTGGAAAACAACGTATCCCATGACCATTCCAAACACTACCCCGCATCCATAACCTATCAACACCACTTAATATTTGTCTTTAACATTGTTATTGGGCTTTTCATTTTCTGTGAAGCATTTAGGATTTGTCTCCAACGTGTTTACTACTGCTCCCTCAATTTCACATCAATGCATTCACTTTCAAAATAGATACATGGATGGATTGAAATTAAAAATGAGTGCCATCCTCAATTGATATCAAGACTAGAGCATACAAATTAAAAGAATATATCATCGTATAAAGTAATAGCTTTTAGAGTAAACAACACTTTTAAAAATTTAATCCCTATATTCAACACTTATGATTTTAACATATCGATGGTTACAGATTAATTGGTGTTATTTAAATTAGCTTTAATTTTTTAGATTTGAAAAGTAGAGGATTAAATCCTAAACATAAAAGTATAAAGAATAAACTTTAAATATACAAAAGTACAAGAAATTTGAGCATGTTACAACTATTATATTTTTCTCTATAATTTAATCAAAAAATAAATAATTACCCCAACGCTAAACATGGATAATAATCATGCTAGTTTAATGTGTATTTTAGTACACTATTTTTTAGTAAGAGCCTATTACTGCAATGCCAGCAGTTTTATGATGACATGGTAATGCCACATATTACATTCCCGTGTTTGTTTGCGAGAATTCATTTTCGAAAAATGTTTTCTAATTTTCCAGTGTTTGGTTGGTGAAAACATGTTCGGTTTGGAAAATATTTTTCAATACACAGGTAAAATCTCTTCCATTTTAGGGAAATTATCTTAAGATTTTCATTTCCGTAAGACATTTTCCGGGGCTCCTCCATCCATCCAGGTAAGGCTGAAAACATGTTCGATTTGGAAAATATTTTTCAATACACAGGTAAAATCTCTTCCATTTTAGGGAAATTGTCTTAAGATTTTCATTTCCATAAGACATTTTCCGGGGCTCCTCCATCCATCCAGGTAAGTCTTTCCCCTTTTTCCTTCCTTCATTTTTTTTCCTTCCTCCATTCTTTTTCAGGCAAATCTCTTTCTCTCTTTCTCAGAAATTTTCTTGTTCCTCTTCGTTTCGCTGGGTCTTGGGTATTCTTAGAAAAATTATCTCTGATCTCCTCAAGGTACTTTCATGATTACTTGATCTTAGCTTGGGGCTCAACTGTTAGTATTTTTTGAGGTATGAGATTTGAGGGCATTTTACGTGAACTTCATATAAACACTTGTTAGTTTCCATTAACAGTCAAAAACTTCTCATTCATCACTGTTGGGTCATCTATAGCTCCCTTTTATGCCTGAAATTCCTGATTTTATGCCTGAAATTCCCAAGCTTGAAATTGGTTCTTTTTTCCTTTATGTTTGTTGTTTTGTTTTATTATTACTTATCGTTCTTCCATATATATATTTCTGTTACTAGCTTGAGATGAAATTAAAGCATTTACTTTGCATCGAGAAATGGTTTGAATACTTCCATTTCGATCTGCTCTTTCTCTGTTTTGATTTTTTCATTATCCAGTGATTTTATCTTCTTTGATCTCTGATCTGCTATGGGTTTTCAGTTTGCCCTCTTTGAGTTCCACTTTCGGGTTTGTTCTTCCTTGTATATATTTGAATTCTTTGTCCATCTTTAGATGCTTGAACCTTTTTCAAGTGGTGGCTAAGTTCATGTGATTATCATTTTCTTTCTCAAACGAATGAAAAGTATAAAAAGAAAAGTGGGAGGTGCTGAATTTTGGATTCTTTCCGGTCTCATTGATTCCTATCACTGGAAAGTTTGCTTTGCTTATATTCCTTGACTCAGTTAATTTTGTTTGCTAGATTGGTGTCCTCTTCCTCTACTGCCAGCAGTTAATGTTTATAATCAGAATAACTATTTCAACATTAGTATAAGTTCACTCTGATATCACTTTAATGCACTGCTGTAGAGATATTAAAATGAAAAACAAATAGTGAAACAATCATAAGAGGAAAGATGCAGGAATGCTAATTGTATGGGATAAAGGAGAGTTCTTAACTAGTAAAAGTAGGACTAATAAGAATTCTTTTGTGGTTGAGGTGGAGTAAAGAGAACTTTAATGCTGCTATATGTAATATATAAGATACACAAGCAACCTGCTGCCCCTAAAATTCCACTAAAAGCTAGATTATCTTTTAGTCAAATATTATGGTTGTGCAATTTCTGTTTCTATGTTGGTTCATCGTAATATTTTGAGCCTTTGATATATATAATATTATTGACATGTTTTTTTAGCCTTATAAAGACAATAAAACATATTTTCTTGGACCTAATTGTCATGTTCTATCTTTTGTAGGTTGCTAGTGTTGAAAAATGCTTTTCCAGAAGCATACATTTTGCTCTATACTACACAGTATAGTTTTCAATTGTAATAGAACTGTTGTCTTGTAAACAAATCCTCTAATTTGGAGAGTATTTTCTCATGTGCAATTGAAGTAATTATTGTTAATTTCAAAGATCGAAATGTTGTATATTTAAATCATCAAATATAGCATGTTTAGATGTAGGTGAGCCTGTCATTCTTCACATTTCAAAATTTGATAAAATAAATAGAAATTGGAATTAGCCTAGAAATATAAATTGTACGACCATAACATTATTATTTTATCATTTCTTTATTTTCATATAATTGTTTTCTTTTTCAAATTAGTATATCGTGTTACTTTCGATTTTATTTTTATTTCAAATTTATTATAAATCATTGCAATATATGTAAAAATAATTTAAAATATAAAATTTTATTAATATGTAAATAAATTTATTAATATATGTAAAATAATTTTTCGGAAAATATTTTTAGAAATCACAAACATCAGAAAATATTTTACACAGATTCATTCAAACACCAGAAAATATTTTCAGGAAATCATTTTTCAGAAAAGTAAATCATTTTCCAGAAATTATTTTTCGGAAAACATTTTACTGACAAACAAACAGACAAAATAGAAAAGATCAAAAGAATATAAGACGTAAAGTTTGGTCCACACTGTTAGTGTGTATTGACTTCAACTGCTTTTACTGTTTGTGTCAACCAAAGATAACCCACAAGCAATGTGGGACATCTGCATAATGCAGAATCCTACACAAATAATATGAACATTTTGCAATATTGACTGTATACATTTACTCGAGAAAATGGTGATTAGGTGAGAAAATTTCACATTCACGCATTGAAGTTCGAGACACCTTTAGAATTTGTTGGAAAAATGGTAATTTTTGGAAAATTTGAGGTGATTGGTAAAGGTGGAGAGTTGAATCATAAAATTATGGTTTTATATTTTACTTTATGAGACCTTTACAAAGGTATATCATATGCTTAAAATAATTAAGTGCTGAATGAAAAATTAACACTCAAAGTAAATTACTTGTGAATTGTGTTGAGAAAAATAAAAAGCATTAATCCCACATTGATTGGGAATCAAATGTGGAACTTGTATATATATAAACCAACTTAATAATTATTCAATGACTAAAGCTTAAATTGATTAAGCTTACAAAAGCTTCGGGATATTAAACAACCAACCCCTTACAAAACAATAACAAAGATTAATGAGGAAGAAATTTTGAAAGTAAAAATTATGGAACAATCATAGCCTTATGTTTAGATCTGCTCCTGCGGTAACACTTGCATGTATACAAGTTGCGTTAGGTTTAGCACTGATAATGGAATTTGTCCACTCAATTGGTTCCCATGCAAGCTTAAATAAGTGAGTTGCAAGAGGTTTAGGTTTATCAGTGATCTTGAATTTGTCCATTCAATTGGTTCCATTTCAAGGCTAAATGAGTGAGTTGCAATAGGTTCCCCAATGATCTTGAAATTTGTCCACTCAATTGGTTTATCGACAAGTCTAAATGAGTGAGTTGCAAGAGGTTTCCCAGTGATCTTGGAACCGGTCCTGATAAGCTGCCCATTGAGTCAGGCAATCCTCCACAAATATTAAAATCAGATGGAATTGACTATGTTCAACTCGAGACAAGGATGATGAGATGATCCACCAATTGCTTTCTAGTTAAATTATCCAAAATATTATGATATGATATAAAGTATGGGACAATGTTCAAGTTGAATGTAAATATTATATATGAATTTTGATTTTATGTAATTTTATATATTATATGTTAATTTAATTCAATTTTCACAAATTATTAATACGATTATCTATATAACATCATTTTACGCTAAAATATTGCATACATAAATAATATAATATAATAATAAATTGTCATATTTATTTTTAAAATATGTATAATTAAATTAAAATTAAAATTTATACATTAAATTACATATTTAACTAAAATTTATGTATAATTTTGATATTTATGGTATGTGAGTTGTTAGCCAGAAATATTAGGCGTCATATGGCTAGATTTTTCAAAAGAAGAAAAAAGAGAGCATGTGGTAATCTCATCGTCCAAGCGTTTCAGTCTCCAATCATAGACTCTTCTTCTACATGCTTTAAACATGACATGGCTGCCTATCACATTCACATCACTGAGGTTTACAACAGCTAATTTGTAAAATCTTTTGGGGTCCCTTTGTTGAAGTTTTTTCACATTTTTTTCCGATTTCCGTGCAAAGCACGAACAAAATCAACTAACAAAGCGGTCCCATGAGTAATAGTCCTTGTTAAACAAATTCTAGATAACATATGATAAGCTAACAGTAAAAACGGGTGCATGCCAATGCAACCCTTCACCATGGGAAAAGAAATTGACAGACTTCAAAATAAGAAATTATGAAGATAAAATATAAGAAGACTGCTGGAAATTTAATCCAAAAAACGTGTATACTTGTATATTTATAACCTCATAATTCAAATCTAAAATCTCTTTTCTTATAAATTGACGTTTGAGTATCTCCATCTCACTTTTTATTAATTAAGGAATTTTAATCAAACAAGGATATGAATTAGAATTAATGTAAACTTACTATTTCAACATTTCATAAGCAAAAGCTAAAATAATATTTGTCACATCCCATATGTTCATATGTAGCTTATAAGACAAAAGTTAAAACAGCCTTCAGTTCCATGTCAAATCTGCAAGCATAGTTCCATGTGTGTGTGTTTAAGTGTCCTCAACCACAAACAATCCGATTTTGCAGAGAAACCACCCATTATATATAGGTTTGGCAATGAGATGAGCAAGCAGACTGCTAGCAACATTTCAACATTTCATAAGCAAAAGCTAAAATAATATTTGTCACATCCCATATGTTCATATGAATTAGAAATGCCAACCCTGATAAACAGCTCATCTTAAGTCCCAACATAAACCTTACCATCGTGCCCCATAGACTCTAGTCCGGATGTGATTACCTATATTGCTCCGAGTACTCGTGTCTGACACCCATGTCTTGTAAAAAAAAAAAAAAAAAATCCATGCTTGAATACTCCTATTTGATGCTCACACCCATTTCCAACTAACATAGACCATTTCTAACCTGTTGATACCATCTCAAGTCTTGACATTGATTAGAGTAACCATTTTTTTTTACAGCCGTGTCGTTAGCTTATAGATGAATTCTTGATTAAAAGGCTTGTAATAATTTGAGCAATTAGCGGATGTGTTTCATCTGTCTGTTTGTTGTTTTTTGAAATCTTGAGACAAAACATCAAAATATTGAGACAATGACAGTAGGCATTGCTAGTGGAGCTGCATTATCTTTAACATCTGTGGATCATAATTCTTTTGCAGGTTGGAGCATTATATCATTATGGGACACTTATTTTGTTTTTCTATGTATAATTATCTCGCCACTTATGTTCGACTTTATATCCGACATTTATGTTTGACGTTTTCATTCGCCACTTATAACCCGTATTCGATTCTTATATCCGAGTTTGAAGTTTGTTAGTAGCATGTGCTGTGCAGATTAGGACATACAGAGTGTACCAAACTTAGGTTAGGCTTTTGCATTGCTGAAAGTAATGTCATTTTCAGACAGCTCATGGACATGTGATGTAGGGAAGATGGGACCACGTGAGTTAAGGTAGGTTTGGAGACACAGAATCTCATTCTTGTAATAAAATTCTAATTGCTTAAATGCGACACTAACAACCAAATTCAAATTAAACCAAATAGGTCTTTGGTTTTACTGTTGGTTACATATGCTAAGATTCTACATAAGGTGAAAACTAATTATTACAATCTACTAACATAGCTGCAACTCGAAAACCCCATCTTTAAAATTGAATCGAATCACTGGAGAAAGTAAACGAGCAGTTCGATGATCCATCCGCAACCACTATTTTGGATGGTGGTGGTTGTGTTAAGGCTCCCTTTGAAATGTCGGTTTCAAACTTTAATGCTTCGAGATGACGGATTTCTTTGAGCATTGCAACGACATCTTTCATTATCGGTCGATCTTCAGGTCGGGTGCTAACACAAAGGAATGATACAGCTAATGTCTGTAACATTTCATGCATGGCAGAGTCAGCCCTTCCTTTGAGCTTTGGGTCCAGGATTTCACTCGGGTCTCCCTTGCTAGCCAAATGATCTCGAGCCCATTGAACCAAGTGTGCACAACCTGGTAAAGTCGGGTCTAGTGGGTGCCTTTCGGTTAACACCTCTAATAAAACGACACCAAAACTGTAGACATCACTTTTTCTGTAATACGCCGCATTGTTGCGTGTTCTGAAAGGTAACCATTGTATAATAAAAAAAAAAATTAAAGATTAATCAAAAAGATAGAAAAAATCGAAAAAAAAGAATAGCTGGAGCCATATATCCATATGAACCAGCTAAGTGTGGCCTCGGACTTGATTTTGATTTGCTCTGATCTTTTATGATATTAAACAATAACCAGGGCCGTTCTTGAATTTTCTTTGGCCTAGGGCGAACTGAAAAAAATGGGCCCCTAATGCACTTCTTCTTTGAAATATTAAGTCATATAAAAAAATATAAAAATTTGTTACATCTCATATAAATTTAAAAAATGTATATGAAATATACATATCATACTTATAAAAAGCATTTCCTTCGAGCATTTCTTGATGCAAAGTCATTTATGATCATATTTACATCAATTTTATCTAACATATTTCTCTCAATAGATAACATTGCTAGACCATTTAATCTCTCCTGAGACATTGTCGATCTCAAGTAATTTTTCAATAATTTCAACTTCGAAAAACTTCTTTCCGCGGAAGCTACTGTCACAAGCATCGTCAGTAGGATCCGATATGCAATGGAAACGTTAGGATAACAATCTGCATTTTTGACAAATTCAAGAATATCAATTGCTGTCATAAAGTTTCTCCTCATAAAGTTTCTCATTTGATCCTCGAAAAGTTAAATTATTCTTACCAAGACAATTAACTACAGCAAGTATTCTCAAGAAAACATGTCTCAAACGTTCTTTCTCTTTGAGATTCCTTGTTGCAAGTCTTTATCAAGAGCCCGATTAGTCTTCAATCTCACTCTCAATTCAGTCCAAACATTCATGTTAGTCATATGGTCAAAACTATTCTCATGTTCTTTGAGTTTTCACTCAAGTGTTTCCAACCATTCACACCATCAATGGCCAAGTAACTCTTTCTATTTAGTTTTGTGAATAACTTACAACAAAAATAAAAACTTTATCTACATGTTTAGAGTAAACTAACCATTTTCTATCGCTAGTCTCTCCATTAATCAACTTTCTAGAAAAAATAAGCATCGAGAAATGCCTAGAATTACCATCTAAGGAAATTTACGATTCAATTCCCTTAAAGGCCCTTTTCAACTAAAATATCTCTAGACTTGTTATCAAGGATACCCCAATTTCTAGGATCGTAAATGTCTAAAGGAGGAATAAAATGCGGATCATCCCTAACATCTTCAACATTTGACTCATTTTGTACATCATTAGGGTCATTCACAGTAGCAAATTCCTCATTGATATGATTTGGATAATTATTATGTTCATTTAGATCAAGTTCAACCACATTGGCTCAGTCATAGTCATAATTCAGATCATCCAAATTAATAGCATTATCATTTCAATTTTCATTAGATTGGTCCACATTGTCTACTTCCACTCCTTCAGAAGTCTCTCCTATTTTTTTCTGAAAAAGTCTATCAAGAGATCCTCTTTGTGATTCTACTAACTCATCTCTTTGTTTTCGTTTCTTTCTTTTCTCACTTCCAGACAAATATTTAGGCAACATTATTTAGCAATATAACTAATAGCTAATAAAACTAATATAGGTTAGAACAATGGCACCTCTAGAGCTGTAGAATTGAACAAATAATCAGCTTAATCCTTAACGTTCTTATTTTGTAATGATGAGCCAAGGTTCCTGCCAATAAAATTGACTAATTAAACAAAGCCAAAAACAAATAATCACAATCAAATTACAGAAAACTAGATCAAATCGTCAATTTTTATAAGGGAAAATTCCCAAATCCCAATTAGATATTTTCAAACAAAAACTCCCAATTTTTCCCATTCAAAAAATAGAAATCTTCAAATGAAAAAAATTGAAAATTAGAATTAATAATTCAAAAATCAGTTTCTCTTTTCCCCGATCCAATCCCTTTTCCTTTTGCTCTTGATCTAATAATTCCAAATTGAACTCATTCAAATACATTTTCATTCAATTTAATTCAAAAATACATAATTGTGCAAATTTACCAATTTACCCCCAACATTTCTTGCTATTTAGTCCTTTCAACTATTTATTTTAACATCATATTTTAATTCACTTAATTTCATCAAAGGTTCAAGAGCAAAATATACTAATCTATCATCTATCATCAATATTTCATCCTTAATGAACAAGAACATCAAGTTTCCTTCAATGGCATCTCATGAAAAACATAACCAAATCACAAATTACAACATGGGCTAAATAAAGCTCACCACAACTATCTCAAAATGCAAGAATTATCAAAATCAAGCTAAATTTTACCTTAATCAAGCTCAAATGTGGCCGAATGAAACTAAGCTTTCCTTTCTTTTTTTCTTTGGCTGTGTTTCGGTCATTTGGGGAAAAGAAGATGAACACTTCTCATCTTTTTCTCATTTTATTATTATATCAATTAATTATAATACATAAATATTAAAATATAATAAAACCTATCAATCACTATGATTTTTATTTTTTATGATATTATTCCTTCCACTAACTAAAAAAATTCAATTTAATAATACATAGGGAAGCATGATGTCGTCCACTCTAAATGTAATTTATATAATTGCAAATTTAATCCTTACAATTTAATAAATTTAAAAAAAAATGGGCCTCATTTCTTCTTCTTCTTCTTCTGAAAAAAAGGCCCCTAACTGAATTTTTTTTAATAAAATTTAATAAATTCATTGGGCCTTAAGGGGGCCCCACCTGCCCTACCCTGTACGGCTCGACAATAACATATAATTACTACTATTTATTTTCATACGAGGTGAGCTGGGTTCAAACTCTATCATAAACAGTGATGATGATTGCAACATAAATGTTCCAAAGTTTTGTTATGTTTTATATGCTTGGAAAACTGAGTAGGCATCATTCTCTTTCACGGTGGAAACTATAAACATTCGTTTTGGTTTGGTCTAATTTGGTAATTGTATGTTATATATATGTTGTCCGGATTTGTACGTGAACTCAATATAAACTTAAAGAGTGTATGTTAAGTTTTTTATTATATATATATATATACTTAGAAGATCATATCTCGATTATGTCTAGAAATATGTTGAACATAAAATTATGAATAATTTAAATAAAATAAAAAGTCCAAATAACACAAATTTTCAATGATTGTTTTATCTTATCTATAATTTTTGTAAAATTTCATGCACAAGACTTTGTTAATGAATTAGGTCAAAACTTAGATATTGTTTAAAACAACTTCACCATTCATTCTATTATTTAAATATAATTTTTTATATATTTTATAATTAAATTAAAATTAAAATTATTATCCATTAGAAATTCTATCATATGCGATATACGCATGAAAACAACGATTTAGAATATAAATATTATTTTAAAATAATATACAATAAATAATAAAATGTTTAGTTTTGAACAATTAATAACATATGAAACATGTATAATATTAAAATAGAAATAAATTAAATAGTGAGTAAAATGAAATTTAAACACGTTAATATATATTATCAAGAATTCTAATTGCACCACAATTGGTTTGGAACTAAATCCTTCCACTTTTCGGACGTGCTACCCGGCCTGACCCATGAACAAGTCTACTTGTAACAGTAATCAATCAACAATATTATCAATATATACAACAGATGGAGGTAATAAAACATGCATAAAAGAATTAAAATATAAATATCATATTAAAATAAAATTTTGGTTTCAAAAATAAAAAGATTATAAAAAAATATTTTCGTAAATTTCTTAATTGATTCGGCCGTATCCTATGAATGTTGGGTTTATTTTCCACTCAAACAAAGACTAAAGCAGGCCTTTTTTGACACCTTTTCCGAAAGCAAACGAATATAGGAAAAATTAGTTTTTAATATCTAATTTCTTTTTATTTATTGACTCCATTACCCTTCGAGTCCTCCACCAGTAAGTCCAGAGAAAGAACAAAAATGGAGAAACAGCAGAAATCCGGTCATTTGGTGCTTGTTATGGCACCCTTCCAAGGCCACTTAACTCCCATGCTCCAGCTGGCTACTATCTTGCACTCAAAGGGCTTCTCAATCACTATAGTTCACCCTGAATTGAACTCTCTTAACCCTTCAAACCACCCCGAATTCACCTTCGTATCCATACAATATAAGATGAAGGAATCTCAACTCTCAGATGAAGATCTTGCAGATAAGCTCAAGGAATCTCTAGTGTCAACTGTAGATGTTGTAGGTCCCTTGCAGAGTCTCAACAAAAGCTGTGCAGCACCATTACAAAAATGCCTCGAAAACATTTTGCACTCTCATCACCATATTGCTGCAGTCATCTATGATACACTCATGTTTTGTGCTCAAACTATAGTCAACGATCTGGGGCTACCCGGGATAACTTTGCGTACAAGTTCGGCTACAACATTGCTATTATATCCGGTACTTCCTGAACTTGGTGAGAAAGGTATACATACATACCACTTTAATATTTGGTTGGAACAAGTTGTATTCATCATGATCATACGTAATTTTGGTCTGGGTTAAATTTGTGTTGCAGAATTAATGTCTGGAATTGAATCACTAGAGCTTCAAGCTCTGCAGCTTCAACGCTTACGAGCATTAATGGTACAGAATCCGACTCAAGCGATGATGGAGGTGAGAGCTGCATTCACAAATGTGATGAAGTTCTCATCAGCTATAATTGTGAACTCAATGGAATTTTTGGAACTAGAAGCACTGTCAAAGGTAAGACAATACTTTCCTACTCCGATTTTCATTGTAGGACCATTACACAAATTAGCTCCAGCCATTTGCGGCTCATTATTGACTGAAGATGATAAATGCATCTCTTGGCTTAACAAACAAGCCCCCAAATCTGTCATCTATGTGAGCTTTGGTAGCATTGCCAACATTGATAAGCAAGAACTAATTGAGACGGCTTGGGGATTATCCAACAGTAAACAACCCTTCCTGTGGGTGGTTAGACCTGGTATGGTTTGTGGCTCAGAATGGATTGAATCTTTGCCAAATGGGTTTGAGGAGAGTGTGGGAGAAAGAGGTTGCATTGTGAAATGGGCACCTCAAAAGGAAGTGTTGGCTCATGCTGCAGTGGGTGGATTTTGGAGCCACTGTGGGTGGAATTCAACCATTGAGAGCATTTGTGAAGGGGTACCAATGCTATGCAGACCTTTCTTTGGCGACCAACACTTGAACACAAGTTACATATGTAATGTTTGGAAAATAGGCTTGGAATTGCAGAATCTAGAAAGAGGGAATATAGGAAGAACAATAGAAAGACTAATGGTGGATATGGAAGGAAAGGATATCAGAAAGAGAGCTATGGATTTGAAGAAGAAAGCTGCTCTTTGTCTTATGGAAGACGGTTCTACAAGTTGTTCTTTCAATGGGTTAATAAAGCAGTTAACAGTTTCAGAGACATGACATTAAACATCCTTGTAGTTCTATTTTCAGTTTATTGTATGGCACTGTGATCTCTATATCTTATAAATAAGATGCTATATAGAAAAAGCATAAATATTTGTAGCATCAATATAGTGTTTTACTACAAATATATATCACTATAGGTCCTCTATTTGTGTTCAGGTTAGAGAACGGATTGTATGAAACTGTAATTTCATGTCATCCCTATCACTTTCTAATAATAAATTGAACGAAACTGGTACCAATAGACAAATTATCAAAATTGAAAACTGGACTTCAAGGACCCAATTATAAACTTCCAAAACAATGAATGACTTTACTTGGAATTTCCCCACAAACAAGCGCGTATAAATAACGAGTCAGTACGCTGTCGTTCAGATACAAACTTCAGGTTAGGGATTTTAAAGTTTTAACAGAACTAAAATGTCTGAACTTGAAATTGAAGATTCTCAAAATGTCGATTTTTGCGGGTAATCTTAGCTTCAAAATCTCATCCACACTTCAGTTTCGAGTTTTCTCATTTCCCTGGTAAGCTCTCCCACTCCAAATTTTGGGTTTTTTTTTTCTTTTTCTATTCTCTGTTTGTTTCCTAGGAAAATGAAAGTAAGTGAAGCAAAATTGGTACTTTGATTCACCTGTTTCACGTTTGATCAATCCGAACCCTAAGTTGACCTAATCCAATTTGATCATTAAACGCCAATGTAATCCGAAGTCGCCTGAACCCGAAATAATCCCCACCGTAATGGCCCAACCCAAAAACTCGAATAACTCAAATCTGAAATGATCCGAAAATATTAAAACTCGATTTGTCCCAATCTAGATTGACCCGACTTGCCTAGTTCTAAAGCTTTGACTTTTTAGGGTGAATGGCAACAAGGCAATATTTTGTTTGAAAGAGAAGGAATATAGTTCATCAGTTCCAGTAAGGTATATACCAAAGAAATCTTTGGAAACTGAAGAGCCCGAAACTTCTTCACATTCAAAGGGTTTGAGTAAGAATGAATCTCGTAAAAGCGCTGCTTCGAATGTATTTGGAAGAAAGTTTACAAACAATGAAGGCAGTGTTATTGATAAAAAGTCGCAAACACGAAGCGGAATGTTCAAGAAAATTGCATTATATGATGATGTTCAACAAGGTATGAATGATAGTGAACATGTTGTAGTATCTAATCCTAGTGGATTGCTATTGGGAATTGATGGTTTATGAGACTCTTGTTTGTGAACACTGATAAAATTGTTGATTTTTGAACTCGCAGCATTACGGATGTAATAGTCTTTTTGGATTGTATTTATGTCCATGTATAGAAGTTTATACTGGTAATGTAGTTTACAAGTTTCGTGCATGCGGATTGATGGTTTACGAGATTTGTGTCTGCAAACATCGCTAGAAGTGTGGGTTTCAAACTCACAGCATTGTGGATGTAATGGTTTCCTGAGTCGTATTTATGTCAGTTTATATAAGTTTACATTGGTAATAAAGTTTGCACTTCTTGATGGCTTACTAGACTCATGCGTGCGAACATCGATAAAATTGTTGTTTTTGAGTTCACAGCTTTGTGGATGTAATGATTTTTCTTTTTCTTCTCAAATTGTTTTTATGTCCATTTATAGAAGCTCAGACGGTAATACATGTTAGTTTGGGCTAGTGATGGCCTTTAAGAGGGAAACACGAACATGTTACCAAGTTTAGTCTTCTTAGTATTTTTAGATTCATACGGCTTAAATCGTTATTACTCATTGATTTGGGATAATTAAATTGCTCCAATTTGTAGGTGATGAAATAATGGAGAAACCTGTAGAGGGGGTTGAGGAGGTGCCTCAAGGACAAAATATTAACAGAAAGAATCCGTTTCAAGTTTGCAAGAGAATGTCAGATGCCGAGAAGTCGGCAATTGAATTACTTGCAGCAAGGTTAACACGCTATTTCTTGGATATGAAATTCACTAATTATTTCACTATGTAGCGCTAAAAAGTATGATGGCCCTTCTACTAAAGGTCATATTGCATTTTGCTCCCTCTATTAAAAAAAATGGGCAAATTAGTTCTTGTACGTTAGATCAAAGAGCAAACCGATTCTTTTATTAAAACTTTCATCCATTTTTACTGTTGAAAACTGGTCCTTGTACGTCAGCATAAGGTATCGTGGCATGCCATGTGTAACTGTCTGGTTATTTCATCAGTCAAGTCAGTTTTTAACAATAGAAATGGATGAAAATAATGACCAGTTGCTCTTTGATTTAATGTACAGGAATTAATTTGCTATTTTTTTTAGTAAAGGGGGAAAAATATAATCCAACTCCTAGTATAAGGGCCTCCATGGTACTTTTACCCTATGTAGTGTATTCATTTTCACTAGTTCTTCACTGAATGCAATCTTCATTTTCTGCAGAGCATTTACCACAGTTGAACTGAGAAAGAAACTGCTTGGCAAGAGATTTGATCCGGATATTGTCGAGACATTGATTACTGATTTACAAAATAGGTATGTGGATTATAAGGAAAGATATCATATTGACATTTTCGAGGGTGTCGTATTTGGTTCTATATGTAATTTATTCAGTTATGTTAACTTTTCCTACATTATATTGCTTTAATTCGACTATTTTGGTTTATTGTAGAGGGTTGATCAATGATAGTTTGTATGCGGAAGCATTTTCTCGATCTAGATGGTCTTCATCAACCTGGGGACCAAGGAGAATCAAGCAAGCAAGCACTCCCCTTTCGAATTAAAATTTACGAGTAACTTCTTTTGTTTCAGTAATTATGTTAAAACCATATTGACAAATAAGGCTTTGTTTGGTTGCTAGTACTAAGTTTCTCAGAAAGTTGGTTTTGATTCTCTACTATACTAAAATTTGGGATTTAGTCCTGGTACTAAAATTATTTGGCATAATTTGGACTAACTAATAATATTACAATAGTAAGAGTACAAAATTATGCAAAATTAAAGTATAAGGGACAAGATCTTAAATTTTAATATAGTAGAGAGACCAAAACTAAATTTGACCATTTTAGTCTTATATGTACAATGAACTTGCTGTTTTTATAATTGATCATAATGCTTAGCCTCTAGGTTTCATTTGGGTTAAAGTACCTAGGAGGTCCTTATATTATAGGATTGATCAAATTAGTCCTATTATTAAATGGATCAATTTAGTCCCTATACTTTTAAAAGAATCAAATAAGTCCAAATTGTAATACGCTTAACATTTACTGTATAAAAATTGTCTTGAAAATTATTTGTTTCAATGCAGTTCAATTCCAAACAAAAGATTTCATTTATAGAACCACAAAAACTTTAAAAAGGTAGTTACTCTATTAAACAGTAAATGATATCTTTTAAACAATAAATATTAACTCTATTCCAATTTGATCTTAGTTGATTCTTTTTAATATTACAGGGACTAAATTGATCACTTAATAGTAGGACTAATTTGATTAGGCCCCTAGAATACAGGGACCTCTCAGGTACAGTTTTATTTGTAATAAAAGAAACGGAAATAACTAAGGAAAAGAAGTAAAATGACTTGTTGATTTCTCGCATTTGATGTTTTCAAGCAAAAAATTTGATTTCTCATGAAAATATTGAATCAGGCATTGTTCAAGAAGGGTATAAATGAAGCTGATGCAGAAAATGCGTTAAAACTAGTTTTCGAGGGTCGGGATGGTGACTCAAATGATGATCAGGAATCCCGACTTGTTTTTCAAAGCTTTCAATGGATCACGATTATTCAGGCCTCAAGCAATGGCTTGAGGTTGAGATGTTCCCAAAGAGACGGAAGTCAAGGATTGTTCGGTGGCTTCAGTATCATTGTTTCAACTGGGGTGTTATTGGTTCTGTTTTAATGAAGTTGGAATCTCAGTATCCTTCCTAAAGGCACCAAAAGCAACTCAGTTATGGTTCAGCACACAGGTTTTGACTTTAGATTTTGATACCCGATGTTTGAATTTCAAATGTATCTTGGGGAAAATATAGATAGGATGACTTCTTTGAAATGCCAACCCTGATAAACAGCTCATCTTAACTCCTAACATAAACCTTACCATAGTGCCCCATAGACTCTAGTCCGGATGTGATTACCTATATTGCTCGAGTACTGTTCGACACCCATGTCTTGTAAAAAAAATCCATGCTTGAATACTCGTATTTGATGCTCACAATCATTTCCAATTAACATAGGGCATTTCTAACCTGTTGTTACTTTCTCGAGTCTTGACATTGATTAGATTGACCATTTTTTTTACAGCCGTGTCGTTAGCTTATAGATGAATTCTTGATTAAAAAGCTTGTAAGAATTTGAGCAATTAGCGTATGTGTTTCATCTGTCTGTTGGTTTTTGAAATCTTGAGACAAAACATCAAAATATTGAGACAATGACAGTAGCCATTGCTAGTGGAGCTGCATTATCTTTAACATCTGTGGATCATAATTCTTTTGCAGGTTGGAGCATTATATCATTATGGGACACTTATTTTGTTTTTCTATGTATATTCATTGTATAATTATCTCGCCACTTATGTTCGACTTTATATCCGACATTTATGTTTGACGTTTTCATTCGGGTATGAGATATGATATAACCCGTATTCGATTCTTATATCCGAGTTTGAAGTTTGTTAGTAGCATGTGCTGTGCAGATTAGGACATACAGAGTGTTCCAAACTTAGGCTAGGACATACATTTATGTTTGACCATTTTATAGCTAACAACAATCTACATTCCAATTCACTGTTTAATTTCTTATGCTTTCTTTTTCTTTTCCCCACCAATTGTACCTCAATTCACATCAACTTTGTTACCGAACTACGCTTACTCTAGAAATAGAGGGAAAAAAGGGACATGCATGCTTGAAATTCCAACTTTTTCTGCACCATCAACATCTTGATTTCCATGTAAGATATAAACTTAACATGTTAATTCATTGGCTTGTCAAGTGATTCATGAACAAGCCATCACTGGAAATACACCATGCACAATGCTAAAGATAAAGACATATGGTTAACTTGGTCAAGGCAATACATTAAGACACACTTATAAAAAAATTATGATAATACAACAGAGATCACTGAGACATTTTGTTCTCCTTTATTGAGCAGTAGCAAAGATTATTGAGACTGAATTGAAAGTCATGAAAAAAGACATAAAACAACAACACCATACAAAATGTTACACTCAAATAAACCATTACAGACAGTACGAAATGCAATGAAAGACAGAGGAACTAGCACAATATTAAAGATGGATAGATACCAATGCAACCCTTCACCATAGGCGGAACGGTTTGCAAAACAAGAAATTGTGAAAATACAACACTAATGCTTGAACATCATTTGCAGTAATTAGATCCTTCTTCGTCTATTGTTGCAATTGCCTTTCTTTGACTTTCTTCTTTGCCTCTTCTCATGTTGGTTTTCAACCAAATTCAAGAACCATTTCGCTTACCAGTTTGGAAACAACATATCCCACCAACATTCCAACACTACTCGCATCCATAACCTATCAACACCACTTTCCAACCAAAAGCAATGTTTGATTTTGAGCCATCTTTTCAAGCACATTTGAGGTGCCGGCTCAATGATGTTGCAACCTTTCGACACCTAAACCCACATAGTCCCTTATTTCCTTCATATGAATCATTTCCAAATGTGTTGAATTGCTTGCCTTGAGGAATCGACCATGGAGTTGATTTTCGAAACATTTAAGGATGAAAGAAATGACAGATCCGCCAATCTATTTGGAATCATCCTGCATAACCTGTTTGAAGATAGGTCCAACCATTCAAGACTTTTCAAATTCCCTATTGAGGTGGGGATACCACCATTAAGGTTATTATGAGAAAGGTTGAGCCCTTTCAAAGAAGTTAAGCTTCCCAATAACCTTTGAATCTCCCTTCAAACCGATTGTTTGATAGATCAATGATCATCCACATGGTGAAAATTTTCACCAATTCCATATATTGTCCTTTCAAAACAATTCCAATGGAATAGGTATAGAAGCCCCAAAGAACATCTTGCACACCCATGTACGTCATCGTACTTGCTTCTTTAGTGAGATTTATGATAGCCTTGAAGTCGTTGATGTATCTCACCGGTAGGGGTCCGTAAAAATAATTACTTGAGAGATCAAAATTTGGATTTTAGAGAAAAAGGGCTAGACTTGGAGCTATTGACACACAAGGAACCATGCATATGATTTGACTTCAATACAAGAACTTGTAGTCAGGAAGACTTCCCAACCAATGAGGAAATGTGTCATTGATCCTGTTGTTACCAATATCTAGCACTTCCGCACCTTTACAATTAAGGATGGATGGCGCCAAAGGCCCTTCTAATGATTTCCATTTAAGTTGAAATTACTCAATTGGCATCCCTTTGCAAATGTTAGAGGAATCGTCCCATAAAACTTGTTCTTCTTCGATTCAAGAATTCAAGGTCATTGCTCAAATTTCCAAAACATTGCGGAATTGTTCCACTCAAGTTATTGTGGGACAAATCAAGAATTTGAAGAGAAGTGACATTGCAGATTAAAGAAGACCTCTCCATTGAAACTATTATTTGAGATCGGAAAGACATTGATCGTCGAAGTTGGAATCAAGATTTCCACGGATCAAATTGGAGCTTAAGTCAAGAACTTCAATATTCTTCCATGGAAATTGCTCAACTTCTGTCAAAGAGTTATGGGATACATTTAAGTAAGTCAAAGAGTCATTCCCCACCTCTTGCATCCACTGTGGAATCTTACCTTCAATTCTATTGCAAGAGAGGTCTAAACCTTCCAAACTTTTAAGCCCTTTTAAAAATTGGGGGAATTCACCAAGATTGCAAGATGACAAAATTAAGCTTGTAAGATTAGGCAATATATGAATGGCACTAGAAGTAAGATTAGATGTTAAGGATAGGCTGTTATATGAAAGGTCAAGATATTGGAGATTTGGAAGGTTCGAGAACATGCTCAACTCTATGACACCACTAAGATTATTTGAGGATAAAAGGAGGTCGGTAAGATTGAGAAGTTGGAATATTGAAGATGGAAGAGGACCTTGAAGTTTATTATTCTCTAACGATATCAATTCTAGTGATTTGGATTGGAATTCTTTTATATGCCCACTGAATTGATTTTGAGAGAGAGATATTCCCTTTAAGGAGGGAGCAGTATACAACCATGATGGAAGTGTTCCATTGAGTAAATTGACAGATAAGTATAAATATATTAGGTTAGGAAAAACGGTTACCTCATCTGGAATAGAACCTTCTAATGAATTTTCTCCCATATCCAATATTTCAAGCTGCGTTAGGTTTAGAATTGATAATGGAATTTGTCCACTCAATTGGTTCCAACGCAAGCTTAAATAAGTGAGCTGCAAGAGGTTCCCCAATGATCTTGGAATTTGTCCACTCAATTGGTTCTCCGACAAGTCTAAATGAGTGAGTAGCAAGATGTTCCCCAATAATCTTGGAATTTGTCCACTCAATTGGTTCAGCAACAAGTCTAAATGAGTGAGTTGCAAGAGGTTCCCCAATGATCTTGGAATTTGTCCACTCAATTGATTATGCGACAAGTCTAAATGAATGAGTTGCAAGAGGTTCCCCAATGATCTTGGAATCTGTCCACTCAATTGGTTATGCCACATGTCTAAATGAGTGAGTTGCAAGAGGTTCCCCAATGATCTTGGAATTTGTCCATTCAATTGGTTCTGCGACAAGTCTAAATGAGTGAGTTGCACGAGGTTCCCCAATGATCTTGGAATTTGTCCACTCAATTGGTTAATCGACAGGTATAAATGAGTGAGTTGCAAGAGGTTCCCCAATGATCTTGGAATTTGTCCACTCAATTGGTTATGCCACAAGTCTAAATGAGTGAGTTGCAAGAGGTTCCCCAATGATCTTGGAATTTGTCCACTCAATTGGTTGTGTGACAAGTCTAAATGAGTGAGTTGCAAGAGGTTCTCCAATGATCTTGGAATTTGTCCATTCAATTGGTTGTCTCCCAAGTTGAGGAGACTGAGGTTTGGCAGATCAAAAATGTTTTTTGGGAATTTTCCTTGCAAATTACAACCAGCAAGACTGAGAGACCTTAGAGAAGAGGATAGATTCATGAAGACATGAGCATTAACAGAAGACATGTTGATTCCATCCAAAACTAGATGTCTGACCTCGGTTAGGTTGTGAACAAGTCCCTCCACAGCATGTTTGTCAAATGTTAGGTCAGAAATCCAAGGGGAGAGATCAAGTGAAACCAATTTTGACAGGTGGGAGACTTGGGATGGGACCTTTCCTGAAAATTCTGCGTAAGAAAGGTTGAGGTAGAATAGGCTTGTAAATCGACTAAACTCAGATGGAATTTTGGAAAGATTAAAATCATTGTAGGCAAGGTTGAGTTTTTGAAGGTGAGGAAGAAGGAAGAGAGTGGTATTGGAAGGGAAGTTGCCATATAGCCAACTGCAGCTCAATTCAAGGGCAATAACATGAGAATTTAGGTGGTCACAAGTGACCCCATCCCATGAGCAGCAATCTGTACCCTCCTTCCATGAATTTGTCTTGGGATAAGATTTATCGCAAAACAAAGAAGCATCCTCTGTTATGGAAAAGGAGTTCTTGAACTGGAAGAGTGAAGAGCAGGAGTGAGATACGGAAGAAGAAGCATAAAGATGGGGAAAGAAGAGGAATAGGGAGAGAAAGAGATAGGAGGCCATGTTATGTTTGTAGAGGAAGATGAAGGAGAGGAATGGTATTTATAGGCAACAAATAATAGCACAACATTAGTGTTACTGTCTTTTTTGCTTTTACATTGAAAAGCTATGGATATTAGATTTTCAAAATTTTTGTATTTTTCACAATCATCAACAACTACTTAGTCTTCTTTTTACCATATTTTTCATTCTTGTCTATTGATTCCACACTTGCTGTTGCTTCCTCCTATCTCTCTCACCTAAACTTAAATTACAAGTAATGTAGAAATTTCGGACATTTGCGCCACAATGTACAATAATTCCACACCATTTGCAGTATTGACTACGTTTACTTGAGGGAAAACAAAGACATGAATGCTGCAAATTTTAACTAGTTTGTACGGTCAATGAAGCTACCTAAAAGCCATTTAAGATACATACATAGTTGCAAAAGTAAAAAATTAATCCCATAGTTCATATGTAGCATAAGCAACAGTTTAACAGCCATCATCATTCAACCATGTTCATTGTAGTTTATGAAAGCAACCGATTTAGAACCACTCATTATATAAGTTTAATAATGCAAGAACTCTAGCAACATTACTATAAGCAAATAAGTAATATTTCACTTCCATATCATCATTGAATAAATGACTCTATAAGCTCATCAATCACATAACCTTCCTCGTGACCATAACTCAGTCTTGAACTATTTGATAGTGTCACACCATGTCTTAACAAAAAAATCCATTTAATACTCTATTATCTCAAGCCATTTCCATATGTACCATTTTTTAACCGTATAACTCAAGTCTTGACATTGAAGAGATCATTTTTTACTTAGATTTAATAATTCTTGTTAAAGGTTGAAATTTAGCAATTAGGGATTTTTGTTGTATTGTTGAATTTGACAAACATTGACATACATATTGAACGTATGCATAACTTTATATGTTGTATATCATTTGAATTTGATTATATATTATGAAATTGATCATTATAATTGCACTTATTTTATTTCATTTAATCGCCATCATTACCTTATTGAAGTATGTGACTTCGTGATTAGACCGATTCTCTAATATCAGCGAGTTCAATTGTTAGTACATGTTTAGGTTGACTCATGACATTGTAAGATTGCAAGTGAAATAGTTAGACAATCTCATTCTTGCTAATCAAACATCTTAAATGACTAACAACAATACAAATTAAACCATAGTTTGGTTTACCATTCTGATTCACTATGAAATAATTATACATTATACAAGCTCAATTAAAAATCTGTTAAATTGCTTGAGTAAACGATCTTAAATGACATGCAACACATTGGATGTTTAGTCGTTTGGTTGAACTACAAACTTATATCGAATCGTTTTGAGACACCTTTATTGGTCACGTTCATGTCTGATGAGGTGTTGATTGTAACGACTTGAATATCGTTTGCAATTAGTTGAAGGTCAAGTTTGCAGTGTGAAAAGAGCTACTTCCACCAAACAACTAAGATTGATGAGATTAGAAAGTAGATTGGCTTAGTCTTCTTCCCTATAACACGTATAATGTGAGTGTTTATTCACTTGGTATGTATGGCTGTCAACCAACGTTAACCAATTAATTTTTTAGATTTGAAAAGTAGAGACTAAATCCCTAAAAATAAAAGTATAGAGATTAAACTTAAAATATACAAAGAGTACAAGAAAATTGAGCATGTTACAACAATTATTTTTTCCTCTATAATTTAGTCAAAAAATAAATAATTACCCAGCTAAACGTGTATAATAATCATACTAGTTTAATGTATATTTTTAGTACACAATTTTTTTAGTAAGAGCATATGACTGCCATGTCAGCAGTTTTATGATGACGTGGTGGTGCCACATATTACTATTTCTCTTTTAGCTAACTAGAAGATTAAAATAGAAAAAAAAAGATCTCATATCAAAAGAATATAAGACGTAAAGTTTGGTCCAACACTGTTAGTGTGTATTGACTTCAACTGCTTTTACTGTTTGTGTCAACCAAAGATAACCCACAAGCAATGTGGGACATCTGCATAATGCAGAATTCTACACAAATAATATGAAATTTTTACAATATTGACTGTATACATTTACTCGAGAAAACGGTGATTAGGTGAGAAAATTTCACATTCAAGCATTGAAGTTCGAGATACGTTTAGAATTTGTTGGAAAGATGGTAATTTTTGGAAAATTTGAGGTGATTGGTAAAGGTGGAGAGTTGAATCATAAAATTATGGTTTTATATTTTACTCTATGAGACCTTTTCAAAGGTATATCATATGCTTAAAATGGTTAAGTGATGAATGAAAAATTGATACTCAAAGTAAACTACTTGTGAATTATGTTGAGAAAAATGAAAAGCATTAATCCCACAATGATTGGGAATCAAGTGTGGAACTTGTATATATATGTAATCCAACTTAATAATTATTTAAACAACCAACCCCTTACAAAACAATAACAAAAATTAATAAGAAATTTTGAAAGTAAAAATTATGGAACAACCATAGCCTTATGTTTAGATTTGCTCCTGCTGTAACACCTACATGTATTCAAGTTGCGTTAGGTTTAGCATTGATAATGGAATTTGTGCACTCAACTGGTTCCCATGCAAGCTTAAATAAGTAAGCTGCAAAAGGTTTCCCAGTGATCTTGGAATTTGTCCACTCAATTGGTTCCATTTCAAGACTAAATGAGTGAGTTGAAAGAGGTTCCCCAATGATCTTGGAATTTGTCCACTCAATTGGTTCATCGACAAGTCTAAACGAGTGAGTTGCAAGAGGTTTCCCAGTGATCTTGGAACTGGTCCTGATAAACTGGAATAGGACAGATCTAAAAACTTTAAGGACACAAGATTCCCCATTGAGTCAGGCAATCCTTTACAAATATTAAAATCAGATGGAATTGACTATGTTTAACTCGAGACAAGGATGATGAGATGATAAGCTAACTAAAGGAAATAAGGACATCTGATCCACCAATTAATGTTTAAATTCATTATATTACTATGTCCATAGAATTATGCTTTTTGCAGACGAAATCTTGAAAGCAGAGATTATTGAGACTAAAAAATGGAAGTCATGAAAGAAGACATAATTAATTGTGCCATTCGAAATGTTACATTTAATGCAAATCCTTACAAATAGTAAGTAATGCAATGAAATATAGATGAATTGTTACAACAGTAAAAACGGATGCATGCCAATGCAACCCTTCACCATGGGAAAAGAAATTGACAGACTTCAAAAAAAGAAATTATGAAGATACAATATAAGCACTTGAACATCATTTCCACTAACTAGATCCTTCTTCGTCCATTGCTGCCAATTCCATTCTTTCACTTTTTTCTTCGCCTCTTCTCATGTTGGTTTTCAACCAAATTTACGAACCATTTCGGCTTACCAATCTGAAAAACAACATATCCCACGACCATTCCAAACACTACTCCGCACCCATAACCTATCAACACCACTTTCCAACCAAAATCGATGTTTGATTTTGAACCATCTTTTTGAAGCACATTTGGAGGTGGTGGTTCAATGATGTTGCACAAATATCACAATTTGATTTGATTCTAATCAATTTGATTTTATTTTATTCAAACTGATTTAAAGGCACCTTTAAAGCAGATTTGTATCTTTATTCATGGAAATTTCTGAAATTCCTTTATATTAAATGCCTAAAAAAGCCTCAAGAATTCTTCAGAATTTTTTCGAAAATTGCTCCATAGTTAAGGCAAGATTTGTTCGTTGGTCATTGCATAGGTACTACTGCTGCGATTATTTTGTTGTTGTATCCTGTGAGACAAACGACAAACATTTCTCCAAGTGCCATAGCAGCGGTCGAATCTGTCTTAAGAAAACTGTGAAAACATGCCTCAACATCTAGTAAAACTCGATTCTCTTATTCGATTTCTAGTTTTCAAAATATTGTTTATTTAATTATTTTTAGATCTAATTTTTTAAATAAATATAAACATTTATTTAATTTTTTATTTAGATCCGGTGTTTTACATAAATATAAACTTTTGTTTATATTATTTGTTCAAATCTTGTATTTAATAATTATATTAATATTTATATTTGTTCGCAAATGTGTTTTGTCCTACAGAATTATCTTTATGGTGGATTCACTTTTGAATTATATTAACGCTGCAAATTATTCTGATGAATCTTACAGGAAATTGTTCTTTTGATGAAATTGTGGATCAATGTTCTTTCGCAATTTCTCTTTTAACCCATATATATACATACATCTCTCTGCAATGCTATTGTATATATTATTATTATTACTCAAATATGTTGATAGATATATAGGTTTGGGACAAAATTATGAATATATAAATGCAGGTAAAAAAATTTAAAATTAAGTTCCATATGACACTAAAATGCTTAGAAATTGCGTGTGTTTAAGTGTCCTCAACCATAAGCTTTCTGCTTGGTCTTGTTTCCATGGAATTTCAAATTATGGAAAATTTTCAGTATTGACTATACTTTTACTCCACAAAAAACGGTGATTAGGTGAGAAGACAAAGACTATCAATTGTCTATTGACTTCACACTTGCTGTTGCTCCCTCCTACCACTCTCACCCAAACTTAATTTACAAGCAATGTGGAAATTTCGGACATTTGCGGTACAATGTACATTAACTCCACACCATTTGCAGTATTGACTACGTTTACTTGAGAGAAAACAAAGACATGAATGCTGGAAATTTTAACTAGTTTGTACGGTCAATGAGGCTACCTAAAAGACATGAATGTATTTGTCGGGCAACTCATTGAGTTGTTATCTGCAGGTTTAAGTGTATGCTTGTAGTTCCCAAGTGATTATGGTAAGGCATTGGAGGTCAAACAGGACGGATGATTTGTGATTCAATAGATAGTGAAATTCAATCCTACTTTATTCATATGTGGGCTTGCTTTGTTTAGTAGCTAACAACAATCTGCAGTGTGTTCCAATTCACTGTTTAATTTCTCATGCTTTCTTTTTCTTTTCCCCATCTTTTATGAGACATTTATGGTGACCATTAGCAGAGATTATGAGACAAAAAGAATTACTTTATTTAATCGGTTATAAGCCTAAGATTAACAATTGTGAGATAGCTATTGCCATTCTTTTCCTAACAGCGGGTCACATGTATAAGACCAACTGGGGCATTGGCATAACCTAAAAGATAATTTAGAGGCTCATAAAGGTCTATTTACAGGCCAAGGGCATAAAGGACTATATGAAATCCTTACAACATCATGGCATGCTCAATTATCTCTTAACTTAGCTATGTTAGGCATTTTAACCATTGTTGTAGCTCACCATATTTCCCCAAAAATGTATTCTGTACACAGAACAATAACAAACTTTTTCTCGAAGCTGGAATAGCTCAGTTGGCTAGAGCGTGTGGCTGTTAACCACAAGGTCGGAGGTTTAAGCCCTCCTTCTAGAGTCTTATTTTTGGTTAAATTTCATCTTTGGTCCATTTAAATTCCTTTTTACTTTAATTTGATCGCTGTCTAGCGTTGCAAATTACACAACAGTCTTCAAATTGTCTTATTAAATTCTCACCTTCACCAACCTTTCGAGATCGGAAACCCATATACTCCCTTATTTCCTTCATATGAATCATTTCCAAATGTGTTGAATTGTTTACCTTGAGGAATCTGACCATGGAGTTGATTTTCAGAAACATTTAAGGACGAAAGAGATGACAAATCTGCCAATCTATTTGGAATCGTCCCAGACAACCTGTTTGAAGACAGGTCCAACCAATTGGCATCCCTTTGCAAATGTTGGAGGAATCGTCCCATAAAACTTGTTCTTCTTCAGATTCAAGAATTCAAGGCTGTTGCTAAAATTTCCAAAACATTGCGGAATTGTTCCACACAAGTTATTGTGGGACAAATCAAGAATTCGAAGAGCACTGGCATTGCATATTAAAGAAGAGACCTCTCCATTGAAACTATTATTTGAGATCAGAAAGACATTGATCGTCGAAGCTGGAATCGGAAGATTTCCACAGATCAAATTGGAGCTTAAGTCAAGAACTGCAATATTCTTCCATGGAAATTGCTCAACTTCTGTCAAAGAGTTATGGGATACATTTAAATACCGCAAAGAGTCATTCCCCACCTCTTGCATCCACTGTGGAATCTTGCCTTCAATTCTGTTGCAAGAGAGGTCGAGATGTTTAAGATTTGGAAGGTTTGAGAACATGCTAAACTCTATGACACCACTAAGATTATTTGAGGATAAAAAGAGGTGGGTAAGATTGAGAACAAAATTGTGCTCTATTCACTACATTTGAGGAAGAAGACGGCTGGAAATCTAATCCAAAAAAACGTGTATACTTGTATATTTATAACCTCATAATTCAAATCTAAAATCTCTTTTGTTATAAATTCTGATAAATTTATTTGAGAATAGTTATTTTTCATTCCTTAACTATTTCTCTTTTAATCAAGTAAAAATTAAAAATAAAAACACAAGAAAGATTTCTAAATTATTTTCCAGGCAGAAGAAGAAAATGGTGCTCTATTCACTCCCTTTAACTTGACAAAATACAAGACATGTGATCCACCAATTAATGTTTGGATTGAATTTCAATGTGGAAATTGATGTTTGAGTATCTCCATCTCACTTTTTATTAATTAAGGAATTTTAATCAAACAAGGACATGAATTAGAATTAATATAAACTTACTATTTCAACATTTCATAAGCAAAAAGCTAAAATAATATTTGTCACATCCCTTATGTTCATATATAGCTTATAGGACAAAAGTTAAAACAGCCTTGAGTTCCATGTCAAATCTGCAAGCATAGTTCCATGTGTGTGTGTTTAAGTGTCCTCAACCACAAACAATCCAATTTTGCAGAGAAACCACCCATTATTTATAGGTTTGGCAATGAGATGAGCAAGCAGACTGCTAGCTACAAATTCATGCATCTTTGATTCACCAATTCATTTCATAAGCTTAACTAAAGGAAATAAGGACTTTACATCCACCAATTCAAGCAAGCTATATGTACCCTTTTACAGTCTGCATTATTCCATGTTTCAATTCATTACATCATTCCTTCAACTCGCTATATATTATTACTTTCTCCGTATAACCAAACCTTTTCTTGCTAACTTGTAAAAAATTATGAAAATACAACACGATCATTCACACATTTTGTTCTCCTTTCTCCTTTAGTGAAGCGAGAGTAAAGATTATTGAGACTAAATTGAAAGTCATGAAAGAAGACATAAACAACACCACCATACAAAATGTTACACTCAAACAAACCATTACTGATAGCAGAAATGCAATGAAAGATGAGAATTGGTAGACGGATACCAATGCAACCCTTCACCATAGGCAAAGCGGTCTGAAACAAGAAATTATGAAAATCTTGAACATCATTGCGATAATTAGATCCTTCTTCGTCTATTGTTGCAATTGCCTTTTTTGACTTTCTTCTTCGCCACTTCTCATGTTGGTTTTCAACCAAATTCACCAACCATTTCGGCTTACAGGTTTGGAAAACAACATATCCCACCGACATTCCAACACTACTCAAGCATCCATAACCTATCAACACCACTTTCCAACAAAAGCAATGTTTGATTTTGAGCCATCTTTTCAAGCACACTTGAAGGTCTTGGCTCAATGATGTTGCAACCTTCGACACCGGAAACCCACATAGTCCCTTATTTCCTTCATATGAATCATTTCCAAATGTGTTGAATTGCTTGCCTTGAGGAATCGACCATGGAGTTGATTTTCGAAACATTTAAGGATCGAAAGAAATGACAGATCTGCCAATCGATTTGGAATCGTCCTAGACAACCTGTTTGAAGATAGGTCCAACCATTCAAGACTTGTTAAATTCTCTAATGAGGTGGGGATACCACCATTAAGGTTATTATGAGAAAGGTTGAGCCCTTTCAGCAAGTTAAGCTTCCTAATAACCTTTGGAATCTCCCCTTCAAACTGATTGTTTGATAGATCAATGATCATCCACATGGTGAAAATTTTCACCAATTCCGTATCTTGTCCTTTCATAACAATTCCAATGGAATAGGTATAGAAGCCACCATGACCTCTATTATCATACATCCCCATGTACGACACTTTACTACCAATCTTCTCTTGATTTATGATAGCCTTGAAGTTGTTGATGTATCTCCTTTGGTAGGGGTCCAAAAAAATAATTACTTGAGAGATAAAAATTTGGATTTTAGAGAAAAAAGGGCTAGACTTGGAGCTATTGACACACAAGGAACCATGCATATTATTTGACTTCAATACAAGAACTTGTAGGCGTGGAAGACTTCCCACCAATGAGGAAATGTATCATTGATCCTGTTGTTACCAAGATCTAGCACTTTCGACCTTTACAATTAAGGATGGATGGCGTCAAAGGCCCTTCTAATGATTTCCATTTAAGTTGAAATTACTCAATTGGCATCCCTTTGCAAACGTTGGAGGAATCCTCCCATAAAACTTGTTCTTCTTCAGATTCAAGAATTCAAGGCTGTTGCTCAAATTTCCAAAACACTGCGGAATTGTTCCACTCAAGTTATTGTGGGACAAATCAAGAACTTGAAGATAAGCCGCATTGCAGATAAAGAAGAGACCTCTCCATTGAAACTAATATTTGATATCATAAAGACATTGATCGCCGAATCTAGAATCTGAAGATTTCCATGGATCAAATTGGAGCTTAAGTCAAGAACTTCAATATGTCAAACAAAAGCTGCAGAATATATGGGTAAAAACAGAACAAAAAAAACCTTAAAATTTAAGCTATAGAAATTCAGAAGATTAGAAACGGTGAAGTGCTCTCTTTATTCCATGGAGAGTACTATAAATACTAAAATAGCTAACAACTAAATCTGCTAAATAAAAGGAACACTATTGGCACTAAACAAAGACTAGGTGCTTTGAAATGACTTTGACCGACTCAACAACTAACTTATTCAATCGGTAAATAATTTCTACATTAACCTTTAACACTCCCCTTAATGTAGACATTCTCCAACACCCAACAATTCTCTCAAATACACGAATTTCTTGATTGGAAGTGGCTTTGTAAACAAATCAGCAACTTGTTCTTCAATCAAAGAAGACTCCATCTTGATATCTCCCTTTGCAACCAGCTCTCTTATGAAATGATGACGTGTTTCAATGTGTCTTGTTCTCTTGTGATAAATGTGGTTTTTGTCATTGTAATTGTTGACCGATTATCACAATAGATGGTAGTTGCCTCCACTTGTGTTTGCTTTAAATCATCAAGAATTCTTCGTATCCGCATAAACTTGACAAGCAGCGAAGATATGACCATATATTCGCCTCACGAAGATGATAACGCAGTTGATGGTTGCTTCTTTGAGCTCCATGAAATAGCTCCGCTACCCATAGTAAAAACGTAACCAGTTGTACTCTTGCGATCTTCAATGCAGCCACCTAAATCACTATCTGAAAAACCATACAGCCTTAGATTGTTAGAGAACTTATACCATATTCCAAATGAGCTTGTTCCCTTCAAATAGCGCAAAATTCGCTTGGCAGCTCCAAAGTGATGCTTGCTTGGACTCTGCATATATCTAGACAAGAGACTTGTTGCTTGCAAAATATCAAGTCTACTATTTGTTAGATACAACAGACTCCCAATCAAACTTCGAAACAATTGGTAATCAATTTTCTCTCCCCGATCATCTAAACAAAATTTTTGATTGGTGCACATTGGAGTACTCACGAGATTGCAATCCTTCAAGTTGAACTTTTCAAGAAGATCATTCACATATTTTCTTGAGACATAAAAATACCCTCGCACATTGTTTAATTTCTAGTCCCGTAAAGAAACTCATCAACCCCAAATCACCATTTCAAATTCATCATCATCGCCTTTTTAAACTCATTCAACAAAGCACTACTATTGCTAGTATAAATCAAATCATCAACATAAAGGCAAATAATGAGAATCTCGAAGTACTTCTATTTTTCACATATAGATTTGGCTCATCGGACTTCTTTGAAAACCATTATTGCTGAAATGCCTATCAATTCTTCCATACCAAAGCTTGCGGTGTTTGCTTTAAGCCATATAGAGCCTTCTTCAACCTATACACTTTCTCTTCTTGATTTGCAATCTCGTAGCCTTTTGGTTGACATCGAACCGATAAACCTCCCAACTTAATTGAGTCAGAATTGATGAATAACACGTATGGTGTCAAATCTTGCTATCAAGAGAAAGTTTCTTGAAATCTAACCTTTCACGCGCATGTACCCTCGTGCAACCGGTCTTGCTTTATGCTTTTGAATGGAACCATCACCGAATTTAGTTTTGAAAATCCATTTTAACCCAATGACTTCTTTTCCATTTGGAAGGTCTACTAATTCCCATGTCTTGTTCCTTTCAAGGCTTTCATTTCATCATCCATTGCATCTCGCCATTCCTTGGATTTGATTGCTTCTTCAAAGATGATTGGATCTTCAATTTGGGCGAATTGGCATTGTTCGGTGTTTTCATAAATTTCTACCAACGATCTCCATTTTCTAGGTGGTGATTACGATGTAGACGAGCTTGATGAAGTGGTATTTGGAACTCTTGAAGGATCGCTTGGTGCGATGAGCAAGAACTTCCATCTCTATTTTCTTGACTAGGATGAGTGTCGAGACATTCACCATCTTCTAGTAATGCTTACGAACACGCTTGTAATTCCTTCCAATTCCAAGAGTTTTTCTAATCAAAACAACATCACGACTAATTAATAGCTTCTTAGATAAAGGATTATAAAATCGATATCCTTTAGTTTCGAACTATACCCAACAAAGATACATTTAGTCTTTGTTATCATCTAACTTTCCTCTCTTTGAGATGAAATATGCACAAATGCAATGCAACCAAAAACTCTCATATGAGTTACCTTAGGTTTCCACCTATGCCATGCTTCAAATGGTGTTTTTGTTCTGAGTCTTTGTTGGAGATCGATTGAGGATGTACAACTTTGTGTGAATTGCTTACCTTGAAAACTTTTGGAAGATCTTTAGCTTTTAGTAAGCATTTTCCCATCTCAACAAGACTCGATTCTTCCTCTCGTGACTCCATTTTGTTGAGGAGTGTAGCTTCTTGTTAGGCTGGCGTTGAATACCGATTCTTCACGAATTTGTTGAATTGATGAGAGAAATTCTCTACCACGATCTGTCCGCAAGGTCTTTATGGGTTGGACACTTTGTTTCTCAACACTTGCTTTAAACTTCTTGAAAACCGAAAGAGCCTCGATTTTTCTTTGACAAAGTACACCCACGTCATTCTACTATAGTCATCAACAAAGACTAAAATTACCTATTGTTATTGAGAGAAAGTGTTCTCATCGGTCCATGAAGATCGTACGAATAAGTTCAAGAAGTTGGGAAGCTCGCTTGCCTTGCCCTTTGGAAATGAATCTCGATGTTGTTTTCCAAATATACAGCTCTCACACACATCACCAACATTTTTTATTAGAGGTAAACCATCAACTAGATTCTTTTCAGACATGAGTTTTAAACTACCAAAATTTAAGTGCCCATATCTATGATGCCACAACCAATTTTCATCAAATGATTCTGCCTTCAATGCAAGCTTATCATCAGTTGCGAGATTATAAGGAAAAATCTTATTTTTTGCCATCGGAACACTAGCTAACAGGTGCTTTTTCGATTTATCCTTAAAAATGCAGCAATTGAATTCTTCAAAGACAAGAGAATACCCATCCACCATAAATTGCCCAACACTTAGCAAATTAGAATTTAAATCTGGAACATACAAAACATTATGAATGCAATTAAGACTTAGGAATTCAAGCGCACGAGCCTTTTCCCTTTGCTATACTGAACAGTTCCATCACCAAGCGTAATTTGACTAGTTACCGACTTATCTATGTTGTCAAGAGACTTAATTCACTTGTCATATGATTGCTACACCCATTGTCTATGTACCAAACTTCGGAGAACATTACTTAAGCTTGAAGCATGCAACTAATGTGCTCTCTGTCTCATCTTCTTCACTATCTTCATGAGCCAAGTTGGCTCGCTTCTCTTTAAGCTTCGCAAAACCTCTCAATATGCCCGTACCTTTTGCAATAGTAGCATTGTTTTGGACTACTATTTTCTCCTTTATCACCATCTCTATAACGTTGGTTCATCCATTGAATCGGCCACTAGCTCTACCTCTTCTTCTCCCACGAGATGAATTTCCTCCACGCCATCATTGAAGTTTGTTTCACTGGTGCCCTTTCCACCACGAGTATTAAGCCTACAATAAAAGGCATTCTCAAGCAGACGCATTATCATACCTTTTCATCCTATCATCATAAGAATAAAGAGAGCCTTGCAACTCATCAACAGTTAACACACTCAAATCTTTTGACTCTTCTATAGTCGCAACTACATGATCATACTTCCTAGGTAAACTCCTAAGGATTTTCTCAACTACCCTTTGCTCACTTAAATCCTCACCATATTTTCAATTTGATTCACAACATCAATTACTTTTGACACATAATCATCCGAACATCATCATCTTCCATAATAAAATTATCAAACTTCCTACGCAGAGTTTGAAGTTTGATATCATAACCTTCAAGATACCTTGATATGCCGCTTCGCGGCGTGTCCCATGCTTCTTTTGAATGCGTCACGGCTTCAATGCGAGGAAAATTGATTCATCCACAGCTTGTTGGATGAAAACAAAGCTTTAGCATCTCTTTCGATATCTTTGAGAGTCTCAAATTGCAACCTCCTCTTCACCGTATCCATTTTCCACCAAGTCCCACGGTCTTGGGACAAAAACAAAGTCTTCATCTTAGTGCTCCAAACTCCATAGTTCTTGCCTTGAAAAATTGGAACCAACAATGTGAAAGGTTCACTCCACTCGATTGCTTGCCATCATAAGTCGGAACACAGCCTCGAGTAGCTCGGATACCGATGTCAAACAAAAGTCGCGAGAATATATGGGTAAAATAGAACAAAAAAAACCTTAAAATTTAAGCTATAGAAATTAGGAAGATTAGAAACGGTGAAGTGCATCTCTTTATTCCATGGAGAGTACTATAAATACTAAAATAGCTAACAACTAAATCGCTAAATAAAAGGAACACTACGGCACTAAACAAAGACTAGGTCTGTTTGAAATGACTTTGACCGACTCAACAACTAACTTATTCAATCAAGAAATAATTTCTACATTAACCTTTAACACAATATTCTTCCATGGAAATTGCTCAACTTCTGTCAAAGAGTTATAAGATACATTTAAGTAACTCAAATAGCCATTCCCCACCTCTTGCATCCGCTGTGAAATGTTGCCTTCAATTCTATTGTAAGAGAGGTCTATCCTTTCCAATCTTTTAAGCCTTTTCAAAAATTGGGGGAATTCACCAAGATTGCAAGATGACAAAATTAAGTCTGTAAGATTAGGCAATATATGAATGACACTAGAAGTAAGATCAGATGTTAAGGATAGGCTATTATATAAAAGGTCAAGATATTCGAGATTTGGAAGGTTTGAGAACATGCTAAACTCTATGACACCACTAAGATTATTTGAGGATAAGCCGAGTTGGGTAAGATTAAGAAGTTGGAATATTGAAGATGGAAGAGGACCTTGGAGTTTATTATTTTGTGTAGATGTAAATATTCTAGTGATTTGGATTGGAATTCTTTGATAAGCCCACTGAATTGATTTTGAGAGAGAGATATTTCCTTTAAGGAGGGAGCAGTATACAACCATGATGGAAGTGTTCCATTGAGTAAATTGTCGATAACCATAAACGTATTAGATTAGGAAAGCGGTTACCTCATCGGAATGGAACCTTCTAATGAATTTCCATCTATTCCCAAGTACTCAAGTGCGTTAGGTTTAGAATTGATCTTGAAATTGTCCACTCAATTGGTTGTTAGACAAGTCTAAATGAGTGAGTTGCAAGAGGTTCCCCAATGATCTTGGAATTTGTCCACTCAATTGGTTCCACCACAAGTCTAAATGGGTGAGTTGCAAGAGGTTCCCAATAATCTTGGAATTTGTCCACTCAATTGGTTGTTTGACAAGTATAAATGAGTGAGTTGCAAGAGGTTTCCCAATGATCTTGGAATTTGTCCACTCAGTTGGTTTTCTTCCAAGTTGAGGAGATTAAGGTTTGGCAAATCAAAATGTTTTTGGGAATTTTCCTTGCAAATCACAACCAGCAAGACTGAGAGACCTTAGAGAAGAGGAAAGATTCATGAAGACATGAGGATCAACAGACGGCATGTTGATTCCATCCAAAAACAGATGTCTGACCTCGGTTAGGTTGTGAACAAGTCCCTCCACAGCATGTTTGTCAATTGTAAGTTGCTCATAGTCATAAATATTCCAAGAGGAGAGATCAAGTGAAACCAATTTTGACAGGTGGGAGACTTGGGATGGGACCTTTCCTGAAAATTTTGCGTAAGAAAGGTTGAGGTAGAATAGGCTTGTAAATTGACCAAACTCAGATGGAATTTTGGAAAGATTAAAATTATTGTAGGCAAGGTTGAGTTTTTGAAGGTGAGGAAGAAGGAAGAGAGTGGTATTGGAAGGGAAGTTGCCATATAGCCAACTGCAGCTCAAGTCAAGGGCAATAACATGAGCATTTAGGTGGTCACAAGTGACCCCATCCCATGAGCAGCAATCTGTACCCTCCTTCCATGAATTTGTCCTGGGATAAGATTTAAGGCCAGCAGAATGATCGCAATAAAAAGAAGCAAGGTCAGTGATGGAAAAGGAATTCTTGAACTGGATTAGAGAAGCAGCTTCGTGCTGAGAGCAGGAGTGAGATACTGAAGAAGAAGCATAAAGATGGGAAAAGAAGAGGAATAGGCAGAGAAAGAGATAGGAGGCCATGTTATGTTTGTAGAGGAAGATGAAGGATAGGAATGGTATTTATAGGCAACAAATAATACCACAACATTATTGTTACAGTCTTTTTGCTTTTACATTGAAAAGCTATAGATATTAGATTTTCAAAATTTTGTATTTTTCACAATCATCATCAACCACTTAGTCTTCTTTTTACCATATATTTTTCATTCTAGACTACTGATTCCACACTTGCTGTTGCTTCCTCCTATCTCTCTCACCTAAACTTAAATTACAAGCAATGTGGAAATTTCGGACATTTGCGCTACAATGTACAATAATTCCACACCATTTGCAGTATTGACTACATTTAGAGGGAAAACAAAGACATGAATGCTGGAAATTTTAACTAGTTTGTACTGTCAATGAAGCTACCTAAAAGCCATTTAGGATACATGCATAGTTGCACCATACAAAGAAGTTACACACCATACAAAATGCAATGAAATACAGAGGAATTGGTACAATCATAAAAACAGACACATCACTACAACATTTCACCATAGGCAAAACAATCTGACAGACTACAAAACAAGAAATTATGAAGACACAACAGAAATGCTTGAACATCATATGAAGACACATATCACTTGCATTATTTGTCGAATCACCTCAAAATAGATGAAAAAGTTAATGTCTGTTAACTTTGCCGACATGGCATCCACATGACACTATATGTGTATGTCACACCAACACTTAATTTTTTTAAAATTAAAAATATTTTTTATATATTTTTACTTTTATTTTTAATTTTTTAAATTTTTAAAATTTATATTATTGATGTGGCATTCATACGATAATTCATGTATATTAAAAAATTAATTAATTGTTGAAAGTTGTGTTATATTAGAATTAGTTTCTATATATTGTCCAACCTTTAAATAACAGAGACCATAAGTTGTTAGTCTGCCGATAGTAGCAGGTTAGGTACTTTTGTATTTTGTGTCGCTTTGTCTACCGATTGTAGCAGCCGCCGGGGCTTTTTCTCGATTTTGTTCCAGAATAAAGATCTAAATCAATAAACTGTTTTTACGTTTTTTTATAAAAATAAAAGAAAAAAGAGAAGGATAAGAGAGGTATTGAGAAGCGACAATAAAACGATAGAAAAACAGAGGATGAATTGGCTAATTTAAAACTTGCAGATGAGAAGATGACCCAGTTTGCGATCAAGAATATGGAGAGGAGATCGATGATAGAGTTCAAATTATGTCTAGTAGGCAAAGTTCTGACAAACAGTGCAGTTTACTTCCATCTATGAGGACGGTTCTTGCAGAATTATGGCATCCAATTGAAGGAGTATCAATAATAGAGATGGAAGATAAAAGAGTTCTTTTCGTTTTACAACTTAATATTTGTCTTCAACATTGTTATTGGGCTTTCAATTTTCTGTGAAGCACTTAATGTCTGTCTCCAACGTGTTTACTGCTCCCTCAATTTCACATCAATGCATTCACTTTCAAAGTAGATTTCCAATACTTCCTCTCACTTAATCGACAAGCAATAAGGAAATTTCAGTCATTTGCAGCATAATGTGCAAAATAATTTACAATATAGACTAAGTTTGATGTGGTGAGGAAAACAACACCATGAATTGATGTGGTGAGGAAAACAACACCATGAATGATGAAAATTAAATCCAAGTCTTACCCTAAAGAGTAATTAAAGCCAAGACTTGGTAAGTAGACTAATTAGTTTACAAGTAAATATTTGTTATATTTATACAACACCAATTTCTAACTATTGCAGAAGAATGTCCAATACTTCCACATAAATTAACAACAATTTGCAGTCTCCACTACGTTCATTCGAGAAATAGATAGACCAATTCCTTTAATTAGATAACACAAAATTGGAGACCAATTAGGTTTAGTGTTAGTGCCACATATTACTATTTCTCTTTTAGCTAACTAGAAAATTAAAATAGAAAAAAAGATCTCATATCAAAAGAATAGAAGATGCAAAGCTTGGTCCAACACTATTAGTGCGTATTGACTTCAACTGCTTTTACTGTTTGTGTCAACCAAAGATAACCCACAAGCAATGTGGGACATCTGCATAATGCAGAATTCTACACAAATAATATGAATTTTTGCAATATTTTCTTTATACATTTACTCGAGAAAACAGTGACTAGGTGAGAAAATTTCACATTCACGATTGAAGTTCAAGACACCTTTAGAATTTATTGGGAAAATGGTAATTATTAGAAAATTTGAGGTGATTGGTAAAGGTGGAGAGTTGAACCATAAAATTATGATTTTATATTTTACTCTATATGATCAGACCTTTATTAAGGTATATCGATACTTAAAATGATTAAGTGATGAATGAAAATTGATACTCAAAGTATATTACTTATGAATTGTGTTGAGAAAAATGAAAAGCATTAATCCCACATTGATTGGGAATTAAGTGTGGAACTTGTATATATATGTAAACCAACTTAATAATTATTCAATGACTAAAGCTTAATCTGATTGAGCTTACGAAGAGCTTGCGGATATTAAACAACCAACCCCTTACAAAACAATAAATTAAGATTAATGAGTAAGAAATTTTGAAAGTAAAAATTATGGAACAATCATAGCCTTATGTTTAGATCTGCTCCTGCGGTAACACCTGCATGTATTCAAGTTGCGTTAGGTTTAGTATTGTTAATGGAATTTGTCCACTCAATTGGTTCCATTTCAAGGCTAAATGAGTTAGCGCTAAGAGGTTTCTCAGTGATCTTGGAACCGGTCCTGATAAGCTGGAATAGGATAGATCTAAAAACTTTAAGGACACAAGATTCCCCATTGAGTCAGGCAATCCTCCACAAATATTAAAATCAGATGGAATTGACTATGTTTAACTCGAGACAAGAATTATGAGATGATAAGCTAACTAAAGGAAATAAGGACATCTGATCCACCAATCAATGTTTAAATTCATTATATTACTATGTCCATAGCATTATGCTTTTTGCGACAAAATCTTGAAAGCGAGATTATTGAGACTAGAAAATCAAGTCATGAAAGAAGACAATTAATTGTGCCATACGAAATGTTACATTTAAAACAAACCCTTACAAATAGTACGTCTTGCAATGAAAGATAGATGAATTGTTACAACAGAAAAACGGTGCATGCCAATGCAGCCCTTCACCATGGGAAAAGAAATTGACAGACTTCAAAACAAGAAATTATGAAGATACAATATAAGCACTTGAACATCATTTCTACTAACTAGATCCTTCTTCGTCCATTGCTGCCAATTCCATTCTTTCACTTTTTTCTTCGCCTCTTCTCATGTTGGTTTTCAACCAAATTTACGAACCATTTCGGCTTACCAATTTGGAAAACAACATATCCCAAGACCATTCCAAACACTACTCTGCACCCATAACCTATCAACACCACTTTCCAACCAAAATCGATGTTTGATTTTGAACCATCTTTTTCAAGCACATTTGGAGGTCGTGGTTCAATGATGTTGCACAAATATCTCAATTTGATTTGTTTCTAATCAATTTGATTTTATTTTATTCAAATTGATTTAAAGGCACCTTTAATGCAGATTTGTATCTTTATTAACGAAAATTTCCGAAATTCCTTTATATTAAATTCCTATAAACGCCTCAAGAATTCTTCAGAATTTTTTCGAAAATTGCTCCATATTTAAGGCAAGATTTGTTCGTTGGTCATTGCATAGGTACTACTCTGCGATTATTTTGTTGTTTTATCCCGCGAGACAGACGACCAACGTTTTTCCAAGTGGCATAGGAGCAGTCAAATCTGTCTTAAGATAATTGTGAAAACAGTTCTCAACATCTGGTAAAACTCAATTCCCTTATTCGATTTCTCGTTTTTCAAAATCTTATTTATTTATTTATTTTCAGATCTAATGTTTCAAATAAATATAAACATTTATTTAATTTTTTATTTAGATCCGTGTTTTTACATAAATATAAATTTTTGTTTATATTATTTGTTCAAATCTTGTATTTAATAATTATATTAATATTTATATTTGTTCGCTAATATGTTTTGTCCAACATAATTATCTTTATGGTGGATCCACTTTTTGAATTATATTAACACTGCAAATTATTCTGATGAATCTTACTGGAAATTATAGCTAACAACAATCTGCAGTGTGTTCCAATTCACTGTTTAATTTCTCATGCTTTCTTTTTCTTTTCCCCATCTTTTATGAGACATTTATGGTGACCATTAGCAGAGATTATGAGACAAAAAAATTACTTTATTTAATCGGTTATAAGCCTAAGATTAACAATTATGAGATAACTATTACATTCATAATGATACCATGATAGTCATTTCTCCATTTTTTTTTTTTTTTTTATTATCTGTAGTCCCAAAGTTGGGCATGACACAATGACTTAGAAACTAAATCTATTTTTGTAAGCAAAAAAATAGTTTGATTCATTCTTCACTTAATTGATGTTTTTGCTGTGGAAGTATTGTATTTTCAGTAATCCATTGAGTATTCAGAAATCCAAACATTAAATATAAAATATATAGTTAAATTTCAATTAAACCTACGTAAAGGAAATTATGAAAATACAACAGAGATCATTGAGACATTTTGTTCTCCTTTAGTGAGCAGTAGCAAAGATTATTGAGATTGAATTGAAAGTCAAGAAAGAAGACATAAACAACAACACCATACAAAATGTTACACTCAAACAAACCATTACAGACAGTACGGAATGCAATGAAAGACAGAGGAATTGGCACAATATTAAAGACAGACAGATACTACTGCAACCCTTCACCATAGGCAAAACGGTCTGCAAAACAAGAAATTGTGAAAGTACAACACTAATGCTTGAACATCATTTGCAGTAATTAGATACAAAAAATTTACAAGCAATTGTCTATTGACTTCACACTTGCTGTTGCTTCTTCCTATCTCTCTCACCCAAACTTAATTTACGAGCAATGTGGAAATTTCGGACATTTATGCACAATGTACAATAATTGCACACCATTTGCAGTATTGACTAAGTTTACTTGAGGAAAACAAAGACATGAATGCTGGAAATTTTAACTAGTTTGTAAGATCAATGAAGCTACCTCAAAGCCATTTAGGATATCAATTCCTGTAATTGGATTAATCTCATCGTTGCTGAAATCTTTTGACAGTGTAATCGAATCTTAAATATGTTACTCTGCAATGCTATTGTAAATATTACTCTTAAATTTGTCGATGGATATATAGGTTTGGCACGAAATTAAGAATACACCAAGGCAGGTTGAATTATTCCATGTTTGAACATCTGCAACATAAATGCATAAGGCAAAAGGGCTCAAACCACACCTTACGTTCATGAATTCTCATCATCACATGTTTAGAAATGCAACTCAAACTTGAATAATTGAATCTTTTGTATTTCCGAATGTATTTTTTTTTTATGATGAGCAGTATAATGTTTACTAAAATTGAAATTCAAGAAAAAAGACATGCATAGTTGCACCATACAAAGATGTTACACTCGAACTAAACCCTTACAAATAGTACGAAATGCAGAGGAATTGGTACAATCATAAAAAAAGACACATACCAATGCAACTCTGCTATATACTATTACTGTCTCTATATAACCAAACCTTTTACTGCTAATACGGAGATTGCATATAGTACAAGGACCAGCTGAAACCTCATGCTTGGGTCTTCTCTCTTCTCTGGATATCAGCTAAAACCCCAGTTGCACCCTTAATTAAGCCTACGTAAAGGAAATTAGGGACATGGGATTCACCAATTGTACCTCAATTCACATCAACTTAGTTACCGAACTACGTTTACACTAGAAATAGAGGGACATGAATGCTCGAAATTCCAACTTTGTCTGCACCATCAACATCTTGATTTCCATGTTAGCTATAAACTTTCAACCAGTCAAACAACAAAGTTATGTAAAAAATTTCAACGAAGAACACCAATCTCGAAAATTTACGCACTCACCTAGTACAAAACAGCAATATACAGAACTAAGGCGTTGAGGGAATGCTACTTTCAGGATCTTCGCCTAAAAATGACAATCAATTGACACATAAACAAAGGAATCGAGCAAAAATAAATAGGAAACCTATTCTTTGCAAAAACGAACAAAAAGCAACAATTAACTGAATCCCAACCCAAAGCTTAAAAGATTAACCTTACCGTTGAAAGAAGTAATGAGAGGCGCCAACAAAATGACCAAATGAGGAGTAAAAGAGGGGAAACGAAGCAAACAAAAAGAAAGGAAGGAAAAATAAAGAAGAAGAAGAAGAGGGAAGAACAAAAAAATAAACGTAGAAGGAGATTTTAGGAAATTTAATTTAATAATAAAATCAAACAAATTTTCCAGAATAGTAAAAATATATCCCCACTTCTTTTACGCAGAGACTCAAACACAAGACCAAAGACATACAAAAGCTTATCCATTGAACCTTTCTCTTGATTTTCAATCCTTGCAAGCATTTTTCTCAAGTTCACAGCCTGATCTTTTGTTATTTTTTTGCTGCAAGTCATTGAAGCGAGACTCAGCTTTGTTTTTTTATTCTGTTTCTTAACACCAACAATGGCTCAAACCATTCCTTATGTTCATGAATTCTCATCATCACATGCTTATAAATGCAGCTCAAACTTGAAATTGAATCTTTTGTAATTCAAAATGTATTTTTTTATGGTGAGCAGTATAATATCTATTAAAAATTGAAATTCAAGAAAGAAGACATACATAGTTGCACCATACAAAGATGTTACACTCAAAATAAACCCTTACAAATAGTACGAAATGCAATGAAATACAGATGAATTGGTACAATCATAAAAACAGACACATATCACTGCAACTTTTCACCATAGGCAAAACATTCTGACAGACTAGAAAACAAGAAATTATGAAGACACAACAGAAATGCTTGAACATCATTTGCACCGACTACATCCTTCTTCGTCCATTCATGCGATTGCTATTCTTTGACTTTCTTCTTCGCCTCTTCTCATGTTGGTCTTCAACCAAATTCACGAACCATTTCAGCTGACCGGTTTGGAAAACAACATATCCCATGGCCATTCCAAACACTACCCCGCATCCATAACCTATCAACACCACTTTCCAACCGAAAGCAATGTTTGCTTTTGAGCCATCCTGTTCCAGCACATTTGGAGATGGAGTATCATTGATGCTGCAACCTTTGGAGACTGGAAATCCACATAGTCCCTTGTTTCCTTCATATGAATGGTTTCCAAATGCGTTGAATTGTTTGTCTTGAGGAATCTGACCATGGAGTTGATTTTCAGAAACGTTTAAGAAGGAAAGAAATGTCGGATTTGCCAATATCACTGGAATTAACAAAGTTCAAAAGACAATATAACTCGTAAAGTTTGGTCCAAGACTGGCGGCGTCTATTGACTTCAACTCTTGCTATTACCTCAAGAAGAAAGACTGCTGCAATTCTATCTTCTTTAAACCAGCTATCTATAAGTGTTGGTGCTATGAACAATGAGCAAGGAAGTTCTGCTGAGACTTGAGCAACAAGGCTCGAGACTTGCAGAAGAATCAAACAGAATTCAAGAACAGAATTGAAAACAAAAGAAAAGAAAAATGGAGAGTATATGGAAGGAAATCTGATAAAATTTTCATTCAAAATGAATAATGGCATAATGCCAATACATAAACCAAGCATTCAGCTTGTCAAAATCGGTATATGGTCACCTAATCAATACCTACTACCACTAATACATTGAAACTTGGTAAACCAAGCTTGTACACATGAACAAAGCTGAGTTAACAGCTCAATCACTATCAAATTACATCAAACATCAAACTAACATAGTTCAGAATGAACTAAATTATATTACTTCAAACTAAGGTTACAAAATGAACAAAAAATCAACAGCTGCACTTGCTTCAGCAGCTCCTGCATGGCTTGGACTGCATGGCCTGCTTCTTGACTGCTCCTGGTGCTACATGCTGACCAAACTTCAACAATAAGCAATAAGGACATTAGATCCACCAATTTATGGTTGAATTCATTACATCATTCAGCTCTGCTATGTACTAATATTATTACCAAAAATCTTGAAAGGAGACAACCTCAAATTTAAAGACAAGAAATGAACAAGAAAAATCATATATTATAACTATGACTTAGAAACGAAGACCACATATGAATTCCAACAATTGCATAACCCCAATTAGATTTACTCATAAAATATAAACACTTTATTTTCCCAAGTCTTTACTCAATACTGGTCATTCATATTATCAAGTAATAAAATAAATTTTATTATGATTTTAACATATTGATCGTTACAGGTATTCTCAAGTGATGATTCCAAATGGTTTATCGTCCTCCACCACAAACTATTAACTATCCAAGTTTGCAGTGTGAAAGCAGGTACTTCCATTAGAGAAACCTTTCACTGTATATTGACTTGGTCTTGTTTCCTATAACACCACCTCATGTTTGGTCCTAGATGGTGGAAGACAGTAGAGACTCGATACAACACCCCAATTGCACCGACAATTAAGCTTAGTTATAAGGAAATTAATAAGGAGATGGAATCCACCAATTTTACCTAAACTCACACCAACATTGTTATTGGGCTGTTCATTTTCTGTGGAGCACTTAATATTTGTCTCCAACGTGTTTACTGCTCCCTCAATCTCACATCAATGCATTCACTTTCAAAATAGATTTCCAATACTTCCTCTCACTTAATCGACAAGCAATAAGGAAATTTCAGTCATTTGCAGCATAAATGTACAAAATAATTTACAATATAGACTGAGTTTGATGTGGTGAGGAAAAAACACACCATGAATGATGAAAATTAAATCCAAGTCTTACCCTGAAGAATAATTAAAGCCAAGACTTGGTAAGTAGACTAATTAGTTTACAACTAAATATTTTGCACTCATTATTAAGGCAAATATTAGCCAATAAAAATGCATAATGATTTATTAAGGCAAATATTAGCCAATAAAATTTTAAAATTTTAAATTAGTAAAGATAAATTACAATTTGACCCTCCTTAAAAATGATAAAATTTGATTTAATCCTTTAAAAATTATAAAGATATAAACTATTAAAATGGTGAATTTGCATTTTACTATCATAAAATTACAATTTAATTTCGCCCCTAACAAAATTTTCTGGCTTCTCCTTGTTTTAGCCGTTCATTTAATTTTTATCTTTTTAGCCATTAAACTTGCATTATTTTCCAAATCCTCAAAATAGATGGAAAAGTTAATATCTGTTAACTTTGTCGACGTGGCATCCACATGACATTGGAATTCTAGTAAACTTATTTGGGAATTACTTGGTTAACTATTTCTCTTTAGCTAACTACAAAATTCAAGTACATTACAATGTCAAGTTTTGTTACATGTATCAAATGATTTTTTTTAAATTTAAATATCACACCAACAAATTTAATAGAAGAATTTTAATAGCGTTAACAAATAAAGCTAAATTTTTAGATTTGAAAAGTAGAGGGACTAAATCCCTCAAAATAAAAGTATAGATATTAAATTTCAAATATACAAATTACTACAAGAAGTTTTAGCAAACTAAAACTATTACAGCTAACCCCGAAGCTGGAATAGCTCAGTTGGCTAGAGCGTGTGGCTGTTAACCACAAGGTCGGAGGTTCAAGCCCTCCTTCTAGCGTCTTATTTTTGGTTAAATTTCATCTTTGGTCCCTTTAAATTCCTTTTTGCTTTTATTAGAATGCTTTCTAGCGTTGCAAATTGCACAACACTCGTGTCTCATTAAATTCTCACATTTACGAGTGCTATATATGTTACTCAAATAAAATTCCTCTTAGTTTATATTTGAATTTAAGCATAGAATATAATTATAAAATATTATAATTTTGCAACAATTTTTAATAAATAAAAATTCTAAAGTTTATACATATGCTGATATTGGATATTCAGAGAAGTCCCAAGCATCCTTGTACTCTGTAATCTTGAGCATTTACTGAGCTTCAATACGCTCACACTCTTTGCATATACCTTGCAGATAGATAGCAAGTGGGACTAATGGTGAGCTGTGGAGACTGGAAATCCACATAGTCCCTTGTTTCCTTCATATGAATGGTTTCCAAATGTGTTGAACTGTTTGTCTTGAAGAATCTGACCATGGAGTTGATTTTCAAAACGTTTAAGAAGGACAGAAATGCCGGATCTGCCAAAATCTCTGGAATTAACTCAGTTCAAAAGACTATATAACTCGTAAAGTTTGGTTCGAAAACTGGCATCGTCTATTATTGTTCAACCTTATGAATTCTAGTGATTTGGATTGGAATTCTTTAATAACAGTGTTTTTTCTTTAATGGTATAAAGATTTTATTGGAAGAGTTTGAATTGCAGACATTCAAAACCTATATTTTTCCTAGTCATCAACAACCATTTCTTTTTTACCATATATTTTTCATTCACAAAATTGGATACTTTTTTTTTTTACCAAAATTTTGAATTTCATGTCAGCTCCTAAACAAATTAACATTCATGAGATTACAAAGTAGATTGACTTAGTCTTCTTCCTATAATACGTAAAGAAATGAGGAAATGTGGAACAATTGCAGAAGAATGTCGAATAATTCCACAACAATTTAAACCTAACATTTTTTTTTATTGCTTACGCTTTTACATTGGATGCTTAATATGTTAGTTTAGACAATTTTTTCCATCACTCACCAATCTCATTAGATTCTCCGGTGCCATTTGGCCATCTCAGGTCTCAAAATAGCATCAAAATGCACACTAATCATTTATTAATATAAAGAGCTAAAACTAAATAAAACACAAGAAAGATATCTAAATTATTTTCCAGGCAGAAGAAGAAAATGGTGCTCTATTCACTCCCTTTAACTAATGTTTGGATTCAATTTCAATGTGCAAATTGATGTTTGACTATCTCCATCTCACTTTTTATTAATTAAGGAATTTTAATCAAACAAGGATATGACTTAGAATTAATATATAAGCTTACTATTTCAACATTTCAAAAGCAAAAGCTAAAATAATATTTGTCACATCCCATATGTTCATATATAGCTTATAAGACAAAAGTTAAAACAGCCTTGAGTTCCATGTCAAATCTGCAAGCATAGTTCCATGTGTGTGTGTTTAAGTGTCCTCAACCACAAATAATCCAATTTTGCAGAGAAACCACCCATTAAATATAGGTTTGGCAATGAGATGAGCAAGCAGACTGCTAGCTAGAAATTCATGCATCTTTGAATCACCAATTCAATTAATAAGCAACTAAAGGAAATAAGGACCTTACATCCACCAATTCAAGCAAGCTACATGTACCCTTTTACAGTCTGCATTGTTCCATGTTTCAATTCATTACATCATTCCTTCAACTCTGCTATATATTATTACTTTCTCCATATAACCAAACCTTTTACTGCTAACTTGTAAAAACATTATGAAAATACAACAGAGATCATTCACACATTTTGTTCTCCTTTCTTCTTTAGTGAGCAGTAGCAAAGATTATTAATTAAGACTAAATTGATAGTCTTGAAAGAAGACATAAACAACACTACCATACAAAATGTTACACTCAAACAAACCATTACAGATGGTAGGAAATGCAATGAAAGACAGAGGAATTGGTACGATAATAAAGACAGACAGATACGAATGCAACCCTTCACCATAGACAAAACGGTCTACAGAACAAGAAATTATGAAAATACAACACTAATTCTTGAACATCATTTGCAGTAATTAGATCCTTCTTCGTCTATTGCTAAAGTAATCAGTCTACAAGTAAATATTTTTTATATTTATACAACACCAATTTCTAACAATTGCAGAAGAATGTCCTATAATTCCAAACAAATTAACAACAATTTGCAGCATCCAATTTGGAGACCATGCTTACAAATTGTGTGTATTAAGTGTCAAATGGTTTAATGTATAATTCCACAGCCATTAAGCGATTTGGTGTATAAATATATAATTCAAGTAGGATCACTATAGACATCCATTTTTATTATTTAAAAAAATCTTAAAATTTTCCACCGATGAACACCTTCAATCACATCAATAACTTCGAATTATTTTATCTAGAATTTTGTAATTTAAAAAAATAGTTACATGGACGGATTGAAATTAAAAATGAGTGACATCCTCAATTAACATCAAGACTAGGGCATACAAATCAAAAGAATAATTGTATCAATGCAAAGGCCTATATATAGGCTAACTAAATAAAACTTTTAAGTATACTAGAACTCTAATTTAATCTAAACAAGAAGTAGTCTTAAACTAAATTGTCTTGTTAACATAAAATTCCTAAATAATTTAAAATACTTAATAATTACCAATAATAATAAGAACTGATAAATACAATATTGGACCCATATATAATAAAAATTAAGCCTTAAACCTAAACCAATATGATTTAAGCTTGAATTAAAAGCTCGAAATTGTAATTAGGTCATAATCTCGTTCAAAATTTTGCTTGTGCGGTCTTCACTAAAAGCAAATCATAACTTGAGCTCTCGAACTCAAAATCGATTGATTCAACATGCTTTCAAAGCTAAACTATAGATCTTCAAAAGACATCTCAACCCATATATGCTAGGATCCCATCCAAAATGTCATCATAAGTTTGTTGATTTCCTAAGCTTCAAAATTAACAGCTTTGGTGATTGGAATTTAATAAATTTCACCCCATCCACTCATCTCCTAAAAGTAAATTGTTTCTGTACAGACCCATTTCCCCGGGCCCAACAACAAACCCAGACCCAAATAAAAAAAAACCCTCATCCTAATACACCCAGGCCCAATAGGCCCAAAACCCCAAATTAGGGTTCTGGGAACCCTAATCCCCCTAGCGCCGCAAGCCTTGACCTTTCACCTGCCCTCTGACGCCACCGACCCCCACTTGCCTCTGACGACACCGCCCATGCCACTGGCAGAGTCGGCCACCGACCCTCCACCTGCCCTCCACTTGACCTGCAAGGAATTAAAAGAGAAGGGACAGAACATAACAAGAAAGGAAAGGAGGGGGGCGTGTATTTTTTTCTTCTGGGTATTAAAGCCCGAAAAATAACGTTGTAAGGGACCCTTTTTTTGACATTTTCTTGCGATTAATAAAAAAGAACCGAGATTTACAATACCAGAATAATAGGTCTTCAAACACAAATCCAGATTCTAGACGAAAAGCAGGGAAATACAAAAAAGTAAGGATTTCACAAGAAGTTCGGGTTCTTTCGTTTTATTCTTCATCTCTTTTCTTTTCAACACTTAAAAAATCTATTTTGACTATACATAAGTTTCGCCAAAAAAAAAAGAGTAAGAGTTTACCTTTCCCACCATCACAGGCGTGGCATGGCTGACAACACGCCTTGTGACGGAGGGCAATGGCATGGCGGTAGGAAATCGCACCACCCACCTGCAGAGAAAAATTAAGAGAAACCTTTGTTTTTTTTTAAATTGGAAAATGATTTTTTCAAGAATTTTGGGCTTAATAGACCCAACAAAAGCAGCGCTAGTTTTGGGTTGAATCTCGAGCTTTGAAGCACGCCGCTTAAGGCGACCATGAGCGACCCGATCCGTGCAGTCTAGGATCCACGTGTTTTCATTGGAGGGGCTAATTGCACTTTTAGCCCCTCCGCTTTTTTATACATTTGCAATCAAGTCTCTTTATTTTTAAATTTTACCCTATAATTTATCTCATTTCGCAATTTGGTCCCTAATGCTGCGGCGCGTTTTGACTGAAGGGGTTTATTGCCATTTTAGTCCCCCAGTCCTTTCGCGCATATAAGTGGGTCCCTAATCTTTCTTTTATTTCGAATTTACCCCGAAAATATGCTTTTTAACTCAATTTAGCCCTTTTTCTATAATTATTATTATTATTATTATTATTATTATTATTATTTACTATTATCATTATTTTACTATCAATATTATTTTTATATTATTATTTATTTTACTATTATTTACTATTACTAATCAACAATTTAGTCTTTTTTTTTGTTTTTTTTTTTTGTTTCTTTGTTGTTGTTATTATTATTATTATTATTATTATTATTATTATTATTATTATTATTATTATTATTGTCATTATTTACTATTATCATTATTTTATTATTAATACTATTATTATATTATTATTTATTTTACAATTACCTATTATTATTATTATTTAGTAAAATTAATCAACAATTTAGTCCTTTTCTATTGTTTCTTTGTTATTATTATTATTATTATTATTATTATTATATTATTATTATTATTATTATTATTTACCATTATCGTTATTTTATTAATAATACTATTATTATATTATTATTCATTTTATTATTATCTTTTGTTTATTATTGCTATCTATTATTATTATACCTACTATTATTATTTTTATCATTTTTGTTATATTACTATTATTATCATTATTATTATTATTATTATTATTATTATTATTATTATTATTTGTTATTTCTATTGTTAGTCATTGTTTTCACATGCCAAATCTATGGACATATCATATTTGTTATCGTGTTCATCTTTATTCTTTATTATTACCATCATATAATATTTTTATTATCATTTGTTTAGTATCGTTACCCATCACCACTGTCATCATTATTGTCATCAATCATTCTTTATTTGCGTTATTATCGCTATTGCATTTTTTTTTTTTCAATAATCTCGCTAAATAAAAATACATTTTGTGCAATCGTCCTATTCTATCCAAAGATTCTTAAAGCAAAGCAATGTTTCGTATTTAGAAATTCGAAAAATAGCGCCTAACGTCTTTGGGTTGCGATTTTCCGCTTAACTAAATTACTTAACATCCCTTTTACCAAGTTTCGCAAATCACGAGACGACTTTGATTACGTGAGATTAAAACGTCGTGTCCTAACGTGCTGGATGTGATGTTTATATCTTTTCAGAACAAAGAAGTCTCAAATTTTGACTCGTCTTTTCTCTAAATTAATACGATACGATTGTATTTTATAAAATTGTCGCACTCCATTTAAAGGTTTTGAAATAAAGGCAATGTCTTGCATTTAGGAATTCGGGAATAGTGCCCTAACGTCTTTGGGTTACAATTTTCCGTTGGACTAAATAGCTAAACACCCTTTAGTAAATTTCAAGAACTCCGAGATCACTTTGATTACGAAGGCTTTGAATATCGTGTCCTAACGTCTTTGGATGTGATGTTCGCATCCTCTCAAACAAAGAAATCTCAAATATCCTAATACATTTTTAAAGACCCAGTATTTTAAAACTCTTTCAAACTTCCGACATTAAGACACTAAGTAATCATTTTGGTACCAATTTTGGGCGTATCGAGGGTGCTAACCCTTCCTCGTACGTAACCGACTCCCGAACCCGATTTTCAAAACTTCGCAGACCAAAAACACTGCTTTGGTAAAACAAAACGTTTTATTAAAATAAAGGTGATCCGATCACACCAAATAAAGGTCGGTGGCGACTCCCGTTCTTTTTTCATTCTTAAAACCCAACGTCGAACCCCTTTTGTCGTCTTCCAAAAAAATGGTTACGACAGCTTGGCGACTCCACTGGGGACTTCTTTTAGAGAGTCAAGCCATAAATTGATTATTTTCTGTCTTTTGTCGGAAATTTAAAAGTTGATTTGCAAAATTATAATCCTTTTATTACATGTTTTAATCTCGGCATTGCATTGCATGACCGTTGTGGTCGCACCTTTAAGTGGAAGTGAGAAATTACTCCTTCGTGAGGTCTTCACCTCCGTGCAGGATAGTGGATCGCTTTCGGAATACATCCGTACCTATGTCTTCGTGAGATTTTCATCTCCGTGCAGCCATAGGGAAATGTATTCCCCTGAACCGAACTCAGTCCGTATGAGCCTATAATGGGTGAGGATTGAGGAATCTGCTGGTTCGGGTACCTCTCTTTAGAACCAAACCACAAGTAGTGAACCCTAGGAGTCCACTTTAAGTAGAATAACGTCAAACCTTAGTGGTCACCTGTGGGTGTTTGTTCATTTTCACCGGCTTTATACTTTGTGATACTAACTCGTTGTATTTTATTTTCGTGCATATCATCTCATTTCTTTAGAGGTATCGATTCATGGTCGGTTTCTAGGTCGAAAAGTCAAGTTATGGAGAACGGTTCCTTGATAAAGTGGAAGACAATGTAGTCGTCAGTATATAGTTAGAACCTAGGCGCTTAGAAGGGTATGGATCCATTTGAGCAAATGGGGCGATCTAAAATCTCACCACCTATGCTTCCTAATGTTGTTCGATCAAAACCAAATCGGATGTGGAAAAGATTGTATGACATTTTATGGCAATGCATGGTAGAAAGTAATTATACTCACTAATCACTTCATAGTGGGCGAGTAAGGTAGGATAGACGCTTCTACCATTACGGTGTTTCTCTTTCATGTGAAGATGGCAACCACAGAGACAACGAGGGTGTTGGAAGGAAAGTAATTGACGGAGGGCAAGAGAACTATGACAATGAATTGGTGGAAAGGACCTTGTTTACTGACGGGAGAAAAGTTTATTCTTGTTGATGCTCTTCCGATAACAAGCATAAGTTTACAATGGTATTTGAGGATGTTACATCTAATGAAACAACGGTAGTGTAAGACCGATGACTCAAACGGCGCGAAAAGGAAATCAAAACTCTCAAGAAACACCGAGGATGATGGTTGTCATTTTAAGGTAGCATCTTTGACGAGGATGCCTATTGGTTTGCCAATCTTTTAAGATAATCGAACAACTTCACGGATATTGGAGGAGGTACCCTTGATTATAGGGGTTTCCATTCAAGTTTCATAGCCACTCGAGAGGCCTTTCCGAATATTCGTGGATTCGTTGCTAATCAGAATGCCATAGATCCTGGCAAGACGAAGCCTTGAGAACCTGAGGACAAAAGTCAGTCCATCCAATCACGAGTACAAGATCACTGGATTGAGCGAGCAGTTGTGCAAAGATCCGTTGTTTTCATTGAAGGAGGAAAGTGTGAAAAGTTAATAGACTTGCCATGCTTTAATGTCGAGAGCGAAACAACCTACATACATTCCTTTGGATCTACATTCCTTGATGTACTTGCAATTGACAAAGCACTAACTAGAGAACTTCTTTGGTTAAGACAAAATCTCGTGAAAGAGTGAAAGCCTTATCCTATGCTTCACGGGGAGCAACCATAGTGCCGAGCCAATGCTGCGTTCTTATGGTGTTTCTTTCAAAGACTAATTCCACCCAAGTCAAAGGTCGTGCTCGTCAGGCAACGATGAAAATTTCTTCTGAAGAATAGGCGATGGAATTGGTGGAACCATCTAGGTAAAAGGATAGGCCGTTGTGAACTTACGGGCTCATCGTTGTGATCCAAACAACATTGCAAGGGATTTGATTCTTGTTTGTATTGACCCGCTTAGATAGATTCAAAGAGACGAACCGAATAGACGATCACACCAAGGTTGGAATTGGAAAACTATTGGACGGATACAATCAATGTCCTGAGCTCATGAGCCCTTCTTGGTGCGGAAAACTCTAATCTTTCCGAGCCATGAAAGCGGAAAAAATCCATTGAGTACGATGCTAGCTAGAATAAATGATCAATCTTGAAAAAAGCGATGCTAAGTGGGATAGTCTCCTCACTACCTCAAAGTCGTAACTCGCAATCGAGTTGAATTTAAGTCCGAACAAGATTAAGGAAATGAAGTGTAATTAAATCTAATGTTACACAATTGTGAATCATGGATCGAGCTTCTTGAAACAAGAGAGAAATGTTGGAGAGAAGAACTTCATCATTCTTATGATCATCAAGTTAAAAAGTCAAGATTACCTTATGAGGGGAATGACGGTTCAGATGCAACAGGTAGTCGGTCATCTACAGATTTTGGCATTACAAGTGGATATGTTAAGCATAAAATATGGGCTACAGTCTGGTCACAGTCAAGAGCTAGCTTCATTACTTGGGAAATCAAGACTTTTAGGACTTAGGACGAATGCATATAGTAGTCCATTTTATGTAAAAGAACTTGTTTTCTAATAAAGTTTTCTAAAATGAAGTCGATCAGAATCGATGCCTCTTTGCATTCATGCATTAGCACTACATTGCATTCACATCACATTGCATTCATTTGCATTAGACTTTTACAAAAGGACCCTAATTAGGCAAAATGTTTGATTAACTCGGAAAACATGGAACAAAGGTTGGTGAGGATAGAGCAAAGGCAAATACAGATGCAAGAACAATTGACCCAAATACAACAAGAAATGCGAGAGCAAATGCTAGACTTTCAAAAGAACATGATGGGCCAGCTAACTCAGTTACTAGCCGAAGGACTTGAAAAAAGGAGTGACCCAAAGGGTCGACAATGTGGATAATGATGAAGACATCGTTTATTCCCCAATAAATGTCCCAACTCAACCAGATACACATTCTCGCGTGGTACCCGTCATTATTGGATCTCAATATAGGACTAATACTTGGTCTTTGCTGAATTCTCCAATGGGCCACGTAATGAGCAAGCCAATCGCGTTGTTTTGGCCTTCGGAGACAAAGAAAAAGGGAGAAGGGCTTCAAAAGCCCCAAGAGGAAGGATAAAGATGGGTAAGACGCAGTGTGTATACTAAGGGTTATTCAAGCCGTTTATGACAAGCCACCAAAGAAAGCGATTACAATCACCGGTCCCACCAAAGCAAGAACCCAATCCAGAGCGTATTCGAAAAAACCTCGCTTCACTCCTATTCCCATGACGTCACGAGGAGTTATACGAACTTATTTGATATGCATGTTGTAGCTCCTTATTTTATAAAGCCATCGCAACCTCCATACCCAAAGATGGTATAACCTAAATGTCCAGTGTGAGTATCATGCGGAGTTACAGGACATTCCATAGAAAATTGCATGACTTTCAAGAAGTTGGTGGAAAATTCACAAAATGGGTGTTGTGGAGATAGGCAACGCACCAAAAGCGTAAACATGAACCTAAGAACATTTTAAGCAATGAGATGTGGAAGTAATTCTCATAGTATTTAGAAGCTTATCTAGAGTAATGTATGAAGTATACTTGTTGCTTTAAGCCTAGAAGCAATAAGATCTCTTTTGTGAAATAGGCTCGTGTTTTGAATTACTACTTCAATAAAATGCATCTTTTGGACCAATATTTTTATTTTTCCATGCTATACATTCTATTGAACATTCTTTTATTCTTAATTCATAAATAATCATTCATTCTCTAAATTGCCTTCATACCTGGATATGGGTCCCGGATATCAATGACCGAGCGACGTTGTTACGAACTCCTTTCTAGTGAGATATGTGTCTAGAAGAATCTAAGGACTTAGAAGATGATAGAGATTGCAACTTACTTCCTAATTTGTTAAAATGGCGAACCTACCTCATGAGATATCGGCCAACACCGCAAGCCAACGAAGGAGATGAAGATGGAAGCTTAGTTCACCGCAAGAATAAGGCAAGATATTATCGCATGATCACAGTTAGACACATTAAGGCCACTAAAACGTGGATTCCTATATGTGAGGCATGAACGCTATCAAGCCAGTCTACTCAAGAGCTTTGGGCCAACATCGGTTCATAATCATAGCCTTTGGTTACCTTACTAAGAGGGTAAAGGTCGCTTCACATGTCAAAATTACAAAGTCGGCGGTCGTCTACTTCAACTTCAAATTCAACTTCCAAAAAAAAAAAAAAAAAAAAACAAAAAAACAAAAACAAAAAAAAAAAAAAAAAAAAAAAAAAAAAATACAAAAAAACAAAAATACAAAAAAACACACAACAAAAAAGGAAGAAGAAGAAAAGGAAGAATAAAGAGAGAATGGCAATAAAGAATGCGGAAAGAAACGTTAGTACCTAATTTATAGTCTGTCCAAAGATTAGACACCACGTCAGTGCAGCAAGATAGCCAAAACCATTCAAAATTTTTGGAAAATGACTGATACTTGTAAATGTTGGCATAGAGAAGTTACCATTTACCCTCTAGGTTTTTTAAAAAAGGTTGGCTAGGACTTTCACCGGGGCATCTTTACCATTAGTTTATGACAAAAATGTTCGCTCAAAAGGAATTTCAGGAGAAAGACCCGGCATTAAGAAAGGTTCTTCGTATTCAAGAGGACTCTGAAAGGAAAAGTAAATGCAGCAAAAAAAGGCTTGTTCTGAGGAAACATGGATACTAATCAAAATGGATGGCAAGGACCTGTCCAATCCGTTGGGTTCAATTTCAAAAAAAAAAAAAAAACAAAAGAGTCTTACAAAAAGGAGTTTTGCAAAAAAAAAAAAAAAAAAAGGAGAAAATGGTGAAAAGAACAAAAACAAAAGACACGAAAAAGAAAAGGAAAAGGAGAGGTCGAGGCGAAAATCCATAAAGGCGCTTGGGATCAAAAGGATTTGAGTTGAAAACCCGAGAAGGGCGACTTAAATTTTGATCAAAAGTAAGGCGTCATGGTAGTCTTACCACGCTTAAGTTAACAATGAAGAAGTATGTTGCGTCTTGGAGCATCGACAAAGTACTCGGATCCCCAAACACATGTTGAGCCTAAAATGGTCCTCAAGAAGTTTGAACAGAGGAGCTCAGGCTGCGATATCTGGGGCACCTAATTTCTATTTTTACCTTGCCAGATACACTGCCAATAAATTTCTTTCCTGACTACACTCGCTATTTTTGCTTAACCCGTTGGTTTCGAGCTATGCTCCTAACTAATTTCGTCCTTATCCATAGTTATGATCTCTTTCAGACATTTTGCATTGAAATAACGATTAATGGACTAACGACACTTCCACAAAAAAGAGTTTCACATATTACTCTAGGAAACTTTTAAGTAGTATCGAAACCTGAAACAGGACCATTGCTTAAAACTCCTCGAGTTTTGAGGGACAGGAATAATGGTGGAGGAAAACTCTGAACTGAGGCTACCTCTTCGAATTGAAAACGGTGATTGAACAAATGTCGGTATTACGTAAAAGTATCATCTCGATAAAATGGCGATATATAAATGGGGAATCATTCACAAGAAGAACGATTTTGTATCCACACAACTATCATGAGTGCACACCGGTCACGATCCACGTGAATGAAAAGGTGCAATGAGACCAAATCAACAAATTCTATACCCCGAGTCGTAGTGGGATTGATCAAGATGACATAGATTCTATACCCCGAGTCGTAGTGGGATTAATCAAGATAACATAGATTCTACACCCCTGAGTCGTAGTGGGATCGATTGAAGATGATACAATTTCTATGCCCTTAAGGCACAATGGGTTGATCTGAAGATAGTATAGGCTTTAAAGTCCTCAGCGCATGGGAGTGCGCCTTGAAGTCACATTAGGGCAAACTATTTGAGCAAAATATGATTGTTTCTTTGAGTTTCGGCAAAGGTATCAAAGAATAGCGAGATATCGGGGTTGTACGACTCTGGTGGACGACGAGCAGTGACAACCCTAAGCATAAAAAGGGGTCATTTCATTTTACATCCATTCATCATCATTAGGAGCGTGCAATCATCGCATCGTGATCCTTATACATTTTGATAAAGAATCATTCTCATGACATCCTGCATTCATGCAAATGTCCTCCATAATATCATTTAGTTAGGAGCATTGATTTATTACAATCATTGCATCTTAATGGAAAATCATCATTCTCATGACATTCGCATTCATGTAAGTGTCATTCATAACACATGTAGTTAGGAGGCTTTGAGTCATTCTAATCAGGCGTCCTCACCATTTGCATAAGCATAAGCACATAAAATTAATTCTACAGGACAGGATCCTCAAAGAACAGTGTAGCAATATCAAAGTTCGATTTCGTTCCTCAAGATGGTAGTGGGGCGGTGAAAATTGAAGTCTTCCTAAAATAGTAAGGAAGCAAATTGAAAAGTTCAGATTTCGCTCCTTCGAGATGGTAGTGGAGCAGGCTGAAGATTGAAGCCTTCCTGAAGATAGTAAGGAAGCAAATTGAAAATTCGAATTCCGCTTCCATGACGTTTGATGGAGTAGGTTGAGATTACAAATCCCGTCTCCCTGCATTAACAATGAGGTTATATCCTTATTTCTTTGGAGTTTCAGTAAGAGAAGATGGAGATTACAAATCTCTTCTCCCTGAATTCTTATTTCTTCAAAGTTCCCATGAAGTAAGAAGTAAATCAAAGAAATCAGTCTGGTGGTCCCCGAGTTTGCTGGGATCAGATTGATGAAAGCAAATTTGACTTTCCTGAAGTTGCAGGAAGAAGGTCGAAGATTCAGTCTGGTGATCCTTGAGTTTGCAAGGATCAGTTGAAGAAAGATATTTGACCTTCCCGAAGTTGCGGGAAGAAGGTCGAAGATTCACCGGTGATCCTTGAGTTTGCAAGGATCAGATTGAAGAAAGATATTTGATCTTCCGAAGTTGCGGGAAGAAGGTCGATATCGATCTGGTGATCCCGAGTTTGCCGGGATCGATTGATGAAAGCAAATTTGACCTTCCTGAAGTTGCAGGAAGCAGATCGAAGATTCGATCCGGTGATCCACGAGTTTGCCGGGATCAGTTGAAGAAAGCGATTTAAAGTCCACGAAGTTGCAGGAAGCATATCGAAGATATCAGTCTGGTGATCCTTGAGTTTGCAAGGATCAGATTGAAGAAAGCCGATTTGACCTCCCTGAATTTGCAAGAGCAGATCGAAAATAAATAAGTCACGTCCCATTGAAGTCGCAGCAAAAGTAGATCGAAGCCACATATCGGTGGAGTGGATCGAAGCCACAAGATGCGGTGGGCAGAAGTGACACTACCTGAAGAAAAGACACCAAAAGAAGTTAAGGCCCACTGAGACCGGGCAAAATGGGTCTTTCTTATGTCTTTGCTCTATTGCCGTTACACGACAACGAGCAAGAGAGGGCACTGTCTGAGACCCATTTCCGGGCCCAACAACAAACCTGCACCCAAATAAAAAAAACCCTCATCCTAATACACCCAGCCCAATAGGCCCAAACCCCAAATTAGGGTTCGGGAACCTAATCCCCTAGCATGCAAGCCTTGACCTTTCACCGCCTCCGACGCCACCGACCCCCACTTGCCTCTGACGACACCGCCCATGCCATCGGCGAGTCGGCCACCGACCTCCACCGCCTCCACTTGACCTGCAAGGAATTAAAAGAGAAGGGATGAACATAACAAGAAAGGAAAGGAGGGGTGTATTTTTTCTTCCGGGTATTAAAGCAGAAAAATAACGTTAGGTGGACCCTTTTTGACATTTTCTTGCGATTAATAAAAAGAACCGAGATTTACAATACCGAATAATAGGTCTTCAAACACAAATCCAGATTCTAGACGAAAAGCAGGGAAATACAAAAAAGTAAGGATTTCACAAGAAGTTCGGGTTCTTTCGTTTTATTCTTCATCTCTTTTCTGTTTTCAACACTTAAAAAAATCTATTTTGACTATACATAAGTTTCGCCAAAAAAAAAGAGTAAGGGTTTACCTTTCCCATACCCAGCGTGCGATGTTTAACACGCACACGGGCGATGACGGAGACAATGGCAAGCGGCCGAAATCGCACCACCCACCCTGCAGAGAAAAATTAAGAGAGAAACCTTTGTTTTTTTTTTGTAATAGGTGGAAAATGATTTTTTCCAGTAATTTTGGGCTTAAATAGACCCAACAAAACTAGTAGTTTTGGGTTGAATCTCGAGCTTTGAAGCGACGCCATTTAAAGCGACCATGACGACCCGTCCCGATGCGATCTAGGATCCAGCGTGTTTTCATTGGAGGGCTAATTGCACTTTTAGCCCCTCCGCTTTTTTATACATTTGCAATCAAGTCTCTTTATTTTTAAATTTTACCCTATAATTTATCTCATTTCGCAATTTGGTCCCTAATGCTGCGGCGCGTTTTGACTGAAGGGGTTTATTGCCATTTTAGTCCCCCAGTCCTTTCGCGCATATAAGTGGGTCCCTAATCTTTCTTTTATTTCGAATTTACCCCGAAAATATGCTTTTTAACTCAATTTAGCCCTTTTTCTATAATTATTATTATTATTATTATTATTATTATTATTATTATTATTATTATTTACTATTATCATTATTTTACTATCAATATTATTTTTATATTATTATTTATTTTACTATTATTTACTATTACTAATCAACAATTTAGTCTTTTTTTTGTTTTTTTTTTGTTTCTTTGTTGTTGTTATTATTATTATTATTATTATTATTATTATTATTATTATTATTATTATTATTATTGTCATTATTTACTATTATCATTATTTTATTATTAATACTATTATTATATTATTATTTATTTTACAATTACCTATTATTATTATTATTTAGTAAAATTAATCAACAATTTAGTCCTTTTCTATTGTTTCTTTGTTATTATTATTATTATTATTATTATTGTTATAATTATTATTATTATTATTATTATTTACCATTATCGTTATTTTATTAATAATACTATTATTATATTATTATTCATTTTATTATTATCTTTTGTTTATTATTGCTATCTATTATTATTATACCTACTATTATTATTTTTATCATTTTTGTTATATTACTATTATTATCATTATTATTATTATTATTATTATTATTATTATTATTATTATTTTTGTTATTTCTATTGTTAGTCATTGTTTTCACATGCCAAATCTATGGACATATCATATTTGTTATCGTGTTCATCTTTATTCTTTATTATTACCATCATATAATATTTTTATTATCATTTGTTTAGTATCGTTACCCATCACCACTTGTCATCATTATTGTCATCAATCATTCTTTATTTGCGTTATTATCGCTATTGCATTTTTTTTTCAATAATCTCGCTAAATAAAAATACATTTTGTGCAATCGTCTATTCTATCCAAAGATTCTTAAAGCAAAGCAATGTTTCAGATTTAGAAATTGAAAATAGCGCCTAACGTCTTGAGTTGCGATTTTCCGTTTAACTAAATTACTTAACATCCCTTTTACCAAGTTTCGCAAATCACGAGACGACTTTGATTACGTGAGATTAAAACGTCGTGTCCTAACGTGCTGGATGTGATGTTTATATCTTTTCAGAACAAAGAAGTCTCAAATTTTGACTCGTCTTTTCTCTAAATTAATACGATACGGTGTATTTTATAAAATTGCTGCACTCCATTTAAAGGTTTTGAAATAAAGGCAATGTCTTGCATTTAGGAATTCGGGGAATAGTGCCCTAACGTGCTGGGTTACAATTTTCCGTTGGACTAAATAGCTAAACACCCTTTTAGTAAATTTCAAGAACTCCGAGATCACTTTGATTACGAAGGCTTTGAATATCGTGTCCTAACGTGCTGGATGTGATGTTCGCATCCTCTCGAAACAAAGAAATCTCAAATATCCTAATACATTTTTTAAAGACCCGTATTTTAAAACTCTTTCAAACTTCCGACATTAAGACACTAAGTAATCATTTTGGTACCAATTTTGGGCGTATCGAGGGTGCTAACCCTTCCTCGTACGTAACCGACTCCCGAACCCGATTTTCAAAACTTCGCAGACCAAAAACACTGCTTTGGTAAAACAAAACGTTTTATTAAAATAAAGGTGATCCGATCACACCAAATAAAGGTTTGGGCGACTCCGTTCTTTTCATTCTTAAAACCCAACGTCGAACCCCTTTTGTCGTCTTCCAAAAAATGGTTCTGACGGTTTCCAAAATTCAAAAGTTACAAAGAAGAGCATGATGTAAAAGTTGTAGGCAATCCACCGTGAACTTGTTAGATGAAAATCAAGCTCCTCGAGAGTTCCACAAACCCGTCCCTAACTCGGGAGGGATTTCACCAAGGAATGATTATAAGCCAAAGATAACGCTTCAAGTTGTTCAAATTTCCCAACAAACCCACGAATCTTACAATCGCAACCCAATATGGGATAAGTCAAGACCTCTAGAAGGTGGCGCTTTTGAGGCTAACTGGGAACTTCGAGTCGAAGGGCTATTATAAGACAAGGTGAGTTTGAGTAAAGTCTGCTGACCGCCCAAAATTTAAGGTGGAGAATTTGCCAAAGAAATTGTTGTGGGAGAGATCAAAAGCTCCAGAGAATTTAGCATCAAACTTCGGTGGTAAGGATCCGAAAAGAGATTGCATAAGAGATGAAGAAGTATTAAATCCTTGCAATACAGGGAGAGAAACCAAGTTTTCCGTAAACTTATTATCGAGATATCTTGAATGGCGATGTGGGTGGGGTTTTGAGGAATACAAATAATCTCTAGTGTTTTTTTTTATCGATTGGCAAGCATCTGGAATAACTAGTGAATTACAACTCTATTATACATAATTGGTGCATTGGTCTTTGCAACCTTAATGCTTTTTGACAGATTGGTTCCATTATCACAAAGCGGCCCCAAAATTGGCTTGGTTCCAAGATTTAAAATCTATGTTGAATCACCATTTAGCGAGGCTATTGGGGTTTGGGTCCCTTTCTTGGTGACATCAAGTACATGTCTCTTTACCGATAAACCAATATGTAAATGTTGGAGTGGACCCTAAATAGATCTCACTTCCCCATAAATTTATCTTGAATTGTGATCTTTTGGCTCGACTTTATCCCAGTTTTGTTGAGGGAGCAATCCCATTTTTACCTTGAATATTCTACATAAGGTGAAAGAGTACTTAATTATTACAATCTACAAACATAGCCGCAACTCAAAAACCCCTTCTTTAAAATTGAATCGATTCATTGGAGAAAGTAAGCAAGCGATTCGATGATCCATCCATGACCCACGATTTTATTGCATGTTAAACATTTTATTGCATGTTTTATAATTGATCATAATACTTAGCCTCTAGGTTTCATTTGGGTTAAAGTACCTAGGAGGTCCCTATATTATAGGGATTGGATCAAATTAGTCCTATTATTAAATGGATCAATTTAATCCCTATACTATTAAAAAGAATAAAATAAATCCAAATTGTAACACGGTTGACATTTACTATATAAAAAAATGTCTTGAAAATTATTTGTTCCAGTCGCAGTTCAATTCCAAATAAAAAAATTTCATTTACAGGACCACAAAAATTTTAAAAAGATAGTTACTCTATTAAACAGTAAATGAAACCTTTTAAACAATAAATATTGACTCTATTCCAATTTGATCTTAGTTGATTTTTTTAATATTACGAGGATTAAATTGATCCGATTAATAATAGGACTAATTTGATTAAACCCTAGAATCTGAGGACCTCCAAGGTACCGCTTATTTGTAATAAAAGAAACGGAAATAACTAAGGAAAAGAAGTAAAATGACTTGTTGATTTCTCGCATTTGATGTTTTCAAGCAAAATTTTGATTTCTCATGAAAATGTTGGATCGGGCATTGTTCAAGAAGGGTATAAGTGAAGTGATGCGAAAATGCGTTAAAACTAGTTTTCGAGGGTCGGGATGGTGACTCAAATGATGATCAGAAATCCGACTTGTTTTTTCAAAGCTTTCAATGGATCACCTAGTAATTCGGGCCTCAAGCAATGGCTTCGAGGTCGAGATGTTCCCAAAGAGACACGGAAGTCATGGATTGTTCGGTGGCTTGATGATCGCGTTTCAACTAGGTGTTATTGGTTCTGCTTTTAAAGTTGGAATCTCAATATCCTTCCTAAAGGCACCAAAAGCAACTCGATTCTGGTTCGGCACGTGTTTTGACTTTAGATTTTGATACCCGTTGTTTGAACTTGAAATGCATCTTGGGAAAATATAGATAGGATCACTTCTTTGAAATGCCAACCACGATAAACAGCTCATCTTAACTCCTAACATAAACCTTACCATAGTGCCCCATAGACTCTAGTCCGGATGTGATTACCTATATTGCTCGAGTACTGTGTCGACTCCCATGTCTTGTAAAAAAATAAAAAATCCATGCTTGAATACTCGTATTTGATGCTCACACCCATTTCCAATTAACGTAGGCCATTTCTAACTTGTTGATACCATCTCGAGTCTTGACATTGATTAGATTGACCATTTTTTTTTACGGTAGTGTTGTTAGCTTATAGATGAATTCTTGATTAAAAGGCTTGTAAGAATTTGAGCAATTAGCGGATTGTTTCATCTGTCATTTGTTGTTTTTGAAATATTGAGACAAAACATCAAAATATTGAGACAATGACAAGAGCCATTGCTAGTGGAGTGCATTATCTTTAACATCTGTGGATCATAATTCTTTTGCGAGTTGGAGCATTATATCATTATGGGCCACTTATTTTGTTTTCCTATGTATGTTCAATGTATAATTATCTCGCCACTTATGTTCGACTTTATATCCGACATTTATGTTTGACGTTTTCATTCGGGTATGAGATATGATATAACCCGTACTCGATTCTTATACCCGAGTTTGAAGTTTGTTAGTAGCATGTCTTTGTCTGATTAGGACATCTGAGTGTTCTAAACTTTGGTTAGGTAGGACATACATTTATGTTTGACCATTTTATAGCTAACAACAATCTGCAGAGTGTTCCAATTCACTTTAATTTCTCATGCTTTCTTTTCTTTCCCCAACTTTTATAAAATAGTTAAATTTGAATTAAGCCTACGTAAAGGAAATTAGGGACATGGGGTCCTCTAATTGTACCTCAATTCACATCAACTTTGTTACCGAACTACGTTTACTCTAGAAATATTGGGAAAAAGGGACATGCATGCTTGAAATTCCAACTTTTTCTGCACCATCAACATCTTGATTTCCATGTTAGTTATAAACTTAACATATTAATTCATTAGCTTGTTAAGTGATTCATGAACAAGCCATCACTGGGAATACACCATGCACAATGCTAAAGATAAAGACATATGGTTAAATTGGTCAAGGCAAAACATTAAGACACACTTGTAAAAAAATTATGAAAATACAACAGAGATTACTGAGACATTTTGTTCTCCTTTAGTGAGCAAGAGTAAAGATTACTGAGAGACCGAATTGAAAGTCATGAAAGAAGACATAAACAACACCACCAAACAAAATGTTACACTCAAACAAACCATTATAGACAGTACGAAATGCAATGAAAGACAGAGGAACTGGCACAATATTAAAGACAGATAGATACCAATGCAACCCTTCACCATAGGCAAAACGGTCTGCAAAACAAAAAATTGTGAAAATACAACACTAATGCTTGAACATCATTTGCAGTAATTAGATCCTTCTTCGCCTATTGCTGCGATTGCCTTTCTTTGACTTTCTTCTTCACCTCTTCTCATGTTGGTTTTCAACCAAATTCACCAACCATTTCGGCTTACCAGTTTAGAAAACATCATATCCCACCGACATTCCGAACACTACTCCACATCCATAACCTATCAACACCACTTTCCAACCAAAAGCAATGTTTGATTTTGAGCCATCTTTTCAAGCACATTTGGAGGTCTTGACTCAATGATGTTGCAACCTTTTGACACGAAACCCACATAGTCCCTTATTTCCTTCATATGAATCATTTCCAAATGTGTTGAATTGCTTGCCTTGAGGAATCGACCATGGCGTTGGATTTTAGAAACATTTAAAGACGAAAGAAATGGCGGATCGCCAATCTATTTGGAATTGTCCCAGACAACCTGTTTGAAGATAGGTCCAACCATTCAAGACTTGTCAAATTCCCTATTGAGGTGGGGATACCACCATTAAAGTTATTATGAGAAAGGTTGAGCCCTTTCAGGAAGTTAAGCTTCCCAATAACCTTTGGAATCTCCCCTTCAAACTGATTGTTTGATAGATCAATGATCATCCACATGGTGAAAATTTTCACCAATTCCATATCTTGTCCTTTCAAAACAATTCCAATGGAATAAGTATAGAAGCCTCCACGACTTCCATGATCATACACCCCATGTACGACACTGTACTACCAATCTTCTTTTGATTTATGATAGCCTTGAAGCTATTGATGTATCTCACTGGTAGGGGTCCAGAAAAATAATTACTTGAGAGATAAAAAAAATTAGATTTTAGAGAAAAAAAAAAAGGCTAGACTTGGAGCTATTGACACAAGGAACCATGCATATGATTTGACTTCAATACCAAAACTTGTAGCTGTGGAAGACTTCCCAACCAATGAGCAAATGTATCATTGATCCTGTTGTTATCAAGATCTAGCACTTCCAGACCATTACAATTAAGGATGGATGGCGTGAAAGGCCCTTCTAACAGATTTCCATTTAAGTTGAAATTACTCAATTGGCATCCCTTTGCAAATGTTGGAGGAATCGTCCCATAAAATTAAAATTTGTATTTAACCTTATCAAGAATTTTTTAAACAATGTATTTAAATATTTAGGTTTACATATTCAGTTATGAATATCTATTTGAGAATTGTACCTAACTAAAACAATTACCCTAAATTAAATTTGTATAATTAACACAATTTTTAATGAATAATTATTATTTAATCTAATTAAATTAAAATTTTATTATTAAATAAATAAAAGCAAGGCCCCAGCATTACCGGGTGATCATTGCTTGTTTTTCTTTAAAAATTCGTAACATACAATTAAATTTTACATTAAAAACAAAAATACTTTAAGGTTTCCAATATTTAAATAGAAATTTTATTTAGTTTTTTTATAATTTATAAATTATTAAATAAATAATAATAAATTTATATTTTAGCCCTGAAAAATAATAAAATTTGATTTAATCTTTTGAAAATTATAAATATATAGATTATTAAAATTATAAATTATATTTTTACTATTATAAAATATACAATTTAATTACGGTCCGTCACTATATTTAATTACCCTAAAAACACTGATGACCAAAATTCTAAGTATAATTTATTTAATTCTAAGTTTGGCTCACTCATTGAAAATGAATCAGTCGAAATATGAAAAATATTTTTTTGTTAAATTTAGGAAAATATTTTAATTAGCTAATGGCTAGTAGCAATTGTAATGGGAAAAAGTTTCTTGGCAGGATTCGGCTAGAAAGCGTGTCGGCCAATATGAAAGCCCGCCGATTTAATAGCAGTCACGGCCGCATTCAGTGGACCACCCTCTTTAATTTGCATTTCATAATTATATTTTTGACCATTTCTATTATTTCTCCTTCTATCATTGTACTATAATTTAGGTTATGACATACATTTATGTTTGAGCATTTTATATCTAACAACAATCTGTAGTGTGTTCCAATTCACTGTTTAATTTCTCATGCTTTCTTTTTCTTTTCCCCATCTTTTATAAAATAGTTAAATTTCAATTAAGCCTACGTAAAGGAAATTAGGGACATGGGATCCACTAATTGTACCTCAATTCCAACTTTGTTACCGAACTACGTTTACTCAATAAATAGAGGGAAAAAAGGGACATGCATGCTTGAAATTCCAACTTTTTATGCACCATCAACATCTTGATTTCCATGTTAGCTATAAACTTAACATGTTAATTCATTAGCTTGTCAATTGATTCATGAACAAGCCATCACTGGGAATACACCATGCACAATGCTAAAGATAAAGACATATGGTTAAATTGGTCAAGACAAAACATTAAGACACACTTGTAAAAAAATTATGAAAATACAATAGAGATCACTGAGACATTTTGTTCTCCTTTAGTGAGCAGTAGCAAGGATTTGAGACTGAATTGAAAGTCGTGAAAGAAGTCATAAACAACAACATCATACAAAATGTTACACTCAAACAAACCATTACAGACAGTACGAAATGCAATGAAAGACAGAGGAATTAGCACAATATTAAAGACAGACAGATACCAATGCAACCCTTCACCAGAGGCAAAATGGTCTGCAAACAAGAAATTGTGAAAATACAACACTAATGCTTGAGCATCATTTGCAGTAATTAGGTCCTTCTTCGTCTATTGCTGCGATTGCCTTTCTTTGACTTTCTTCTTCGCCTCTTCTCTTGTTGGTTTTCAACCAAATTCACCAACCATTTTGGCTTACCAGTTTGGAAAACAACATATCCCACCGACATTCCGAACACTACTCCGCATCCATAACCTATCAACACCACTTTCCATCCAAAAGCAATGTTTGATTTTGAGCCATCTTTTCAAGCACATTTGGAGGTCTTGGCTCAATGATATTGCAACCTTTCGACACCGAAACCCACACGGTCCCTTATTTCCTTCATATGAATCATTTCCAAATGTGTTGAATTGCTTGCCTTGAGGAATCGACCATGGAGTTGATTTTGAAACATTTAAGCACGAAAGAAATGGCGATCGCCAATCTATTTGGAATTGTCCTGCATAACCTGTTTGAAGATAGGTCCAACCATTCAAGACTTGTCAAATTCCCTATTGAGGTGGGGATACCACCATTAAGGTTATTATGAGAAAGGTTGAGCCCTTTCAAGAAGTTAAGCTTCCCAATAACCTTTGGAATCTCCCTTCAAACCGATTGTTTGATAGATCAATAATCATCCATAGGGTGAAAATTTTCACCAATTCCTCATATTGTCCTTTCATAACAATTCCAATGGAATAGGTATAGAAGCCATTACCTCTATAATCAATCACCTCCATGTCCAACTCTAAATCATCCTTCACCCGCATGTACGACTCTGTATAATCATTTACCCCCATGTACGACTCTGTGCTAACAATTTTCTCTTGATTTATGATAGCCTTGAAGCTGTTGATGTATCTTACTGGTAGGGGTCCAGAAAAATAATTACTTGAGAGATCAAAAATATGGATTTTAGAGAAAAAAGGGCTAGACTTGGAGCTATTGACACACAAGGAACCATGCATATGATTTGACTTCAATACAAGAACTTGTAGCTGTGGAAGACTTCCCAACCAATGAGGAAATGTATCATTGATCCTGTTGTTACCAAGATCTAGCACTTCCAGACCTTTGCAATGAAGGATGGATGGCGTCAAAGGCCCTTGTAACAGATTTCCATTTAAGTTCAAATTACTTAATTGGCATCCCTTTGTAAATGTTGGAGGAATAGTCCCATAAAACTTGTTCTTCTTCAGATTCAAGAATTGAAGGCTGTTGCTCAAATTTCCAAAACATTGCAGAATTGTTCCACTCAAGTTATTGTGGGACAAATCAAGAATTTGAAGAGAAGTGACATTGCAGATTAAAGAAGAGACCTCTCCATTGAAACTATTATTTGAGATCAAAAAGACATTGATCGTCGAAGCTGGAATTGGAAGATTTCCACGGATGCAATTGGAGCTTAAGTCAAGAACTGCAATATTCTTCCATGGAAATTGCTCAACTTCTGTCAAAGAGTTGTGAGATACGTTTAAGTAAGTCAAAGAGTCATTCCCCACCTCTTGCATCCACTGTGGAATCTTGCCTACAATTCTGTTGTAAGAGAGGTCTAACCTTTCCAAACTTTTAAGCCCTTTCAAAAATTGGGGGAATTCACTAAGATTGCAAGATGAAAAAAATAATCTTGTAAGTTCAGGCAATATATGGTTAACACTAGAAGTAAGATTAGATGTTAAGGATAGGCTGTTATATGAAAGGTCAAGATATAGGAGCTTTGGAAGGTTTGAGAACATGCTCAACTCTATGACACCACTAAGATTATTTGAGGATAAGGTGAGTTCGGTAAGATTGAGATGTTGGAATATTGAAGATGGAAGAGGACCTTGGAGTTTATTATTATTTAGATATAAATATTCTAGTGATTTGGATTGGAATTCTTTGATATGCCTACTGAATTGATTTTGAGAGAGAAATATTGCGTTTAAGAAGGGAGCAGTATATAACCATGACGGAAGTGTTCCATTGAGTAAATTTTCAGCTAAGTTTAAAGATTTTAGATTAGGAAAAGCGGTTACCTCATCTGGAATGTAACCTTCTAATGAATTTTCTCTCATATCCAACATTTCAAGCTTCTTTAGGTTTAGAATTGACAATGGAATTTGTCCACTCAATTGGTTCCAACGCAAGCTTAAATAAGTGAGTTGCAAGAGGTTCCCCAATGATCTTGGAATTTGTCCACTCAATTGGTTGATTGACAAGTATAAATGAGTGAGTTGCAAGAGGTTCCCCAATGATCTTGGAATTTGTCCACTCAATTGGTTGTTTGACAAGTCTAATTGAGTGAGTTGCAAGAGGTTCCCCAATGATCTTGAAATTTGTCCACACAATTGGTTGTTTGACAAGTCTAATTGAGTGAGTTGCAAGAGGTTCTCCAATGATCTTGGAATTTGTCCACTCAATTGGTTATTTGACAAGTATAAATGAGTGAGTTGCAAGAGGTTCCCCAATGATCTTGGAATTTGTCCACTCAATTGGTTGTTTGACAAGTCTAAATGAGTGAGTTGCAAGAGGTTCCCCAATGATCTTGGAATTTGTCCACTCAATTGGTTGATTGACAAGTCTAAATGAGTGAGTTGCAAGAGGTTCCCCAATGATCTTGGAATTTGTCCACTCAATTGGTTGTTTGACAAGTCTAAATAAGTGAGTTGCAAGAGGTTCCCCAATGATCTTGGAATTTGTCCACTCAATTGGTTGTACCCCAAGTTGAGGAGATTGAGGTTTGGTAAATCAAAAATGTTTTTTGGGAATTTTCCTTGCAAATCACAACCAGCAAGACTGAGAGACCTTAGAGAAGAGGATAGATTCAAGAAGACATGAGCATTAACAGAAGGCATGTTGATTCCATCCAAAAACAGATGTCTGACCTCGGTTAGGTTGTGAACGAGTCCCTCCACAGCATGTTTGTCCAGTTCATCAGTCCCAAAGGAGAGATCAAGTGAAACCAATTTTGACAAGTGGAAGAGTTGGGATGGGACCTTTCCTGAAAATTCTACGTTAGAAAGGTTGAGGTAGAATAGACTTGTAAATCGACCAAACTCAGATGGAATTTTGGAATGATTAAAATCATTGTAGGCAAGGTTGAGTTTTTGAAGGTGAGGAAGAAGGAAGAGAGTGGTATTGGAAGGGAAGTTGCCATATAGCCAACTGCAGCTCAAGTCAAGGGCAATCACATGAGCATTTACGTGGTCACAAGTGACCCCATCCCATGAGCAGCAATCTGTACCCTCCTTCCATGAATTTGTCTTGGGATAAGATTCAAGGCCAGCAATCTCATCGCAATAAAAAGCATTATCCCCTGTCTGAGTGATGGAAAAGGAATTCTTGAACTGGATTAGAGAAGCAGCTTCGTGCTGGGAGCAGGAGTGAGATACTGAAGAAGAAGCATAAAGATGGGGAAAGAAGAGGAATAGGCAGAGAAAGAGACAGGAGGCCATGTTATGTTTGTAGAGGAAGATGAAGGATAGGAATGGTATTTATAGGCAACAAATAATACCAAAACATTAGTGTTACAGTCTTTTTTGCTTTTACATTGAAAAGCTATGGATATTAGATTTTCAAAATTTTTGTATTTTTCACAATCATCAAGAACCCCTTAGACTTCTTTTTAATGGAGTAAAACGTTATATAGTAAATATATTTATTAAAATTTTAAATATAATTCAGTGGTAAAATTATTTATTTACCATACATGATATTTTAGGTTCAAATCTCATTATGATCAAATTTTATTGATTTATTATGTAAAAGACAAAAACAACATATAAAAATATAGTTTAATTTGTATCTGAGAGAATATTTTAGTAATTTTATAATTAAGTTAGTACTCTATTAACTCGAGCCACCACCTTAATAAAACACTTATTCACTCTTTTTATAGTATGGTATTTAAATATTTAGGTTTACATATTCACTTATGAATCTATTTGAGAATTGCACCTAACTAAAACAATTACCCTAAATTAAATTTGTATAATTAACACAATTTTAATGAATAATTATTATTTAATCTAATTAAATTAAAATTTTATTAGTAAACAAATAAAACAAATAAGGCCCTAGCATTACCGGGTGATCAATGCTTGTTTTTCTTTAAAATTCGTAACATAAAATTAAATTTTACATTAAAAACAAAAATACTTTAAGGTTTCCAATATTTAAATAGAAATTTTTATTTAGGTTTCTTATAATTTATAAAATATTAAATAAATAATGATAAATTTGTATTTTAGCCCTAAAAATGATAAAAATTAATTTAATTTTTTTGAAAATTATAAATATATAAATTATTAAAATCATACATTATATTTTTACTATTATAAAAATATACAATTTAATTATTTTAATCAGCTAATGGCTTGTAGCAATTGTAATGGGAAAAAGTTTCTTGGCAGGATTCGGCTAGAAAGCGTGTCGGCCAATATGAAAGCCCGCCGTATTAATAGCAGTCACGGCCGCATTCAGTGGACCACCCTCTTTAATTTGCATTTCGTAATTATATTTTTGACCATTTCTATTATTTCTCCTTCTATCATTATGCTATAATTTGTACGTGATTGCTTCCTCCTGTCTCTCTCACCTAAACTTAATTTACCAGCAATGTGGAAATTTCGGACATTTGCGCCACAATGTACAATAATTCCACACCATTTGCAGTATTGACTACGTTTACTTGAGGGAAAACAAATACATGAATGCTGGAAATTTTAACTAGTTTGTACTGTCAATGAAGCTACCTAAAAGCCATATAGGATACATACATAGTTGCACCATACAAAGAAAAAGAGAAGAGAGGTATTGAGAAGCGACGATAAAAGGCTAGAAAAACAGAGGATGAACTGGCTAATTTAAAAATTGCAGATGACGAAGGTGACCCAGTTTGCGATCAAGAATATGGAGAGGAGATCGAATGATCGATGATAGAGTTCAAATTATGTCTAGTAGGCAAAGTTCTGTCAAACAGTGCAGTTTACTTCCCATCTATGAGGACGGTTCTTGCAGAATTATGGCATCCAATTGAAGGAGTATCAATGCTTGAAGGAGTATTAATGTAGAACAAAAAAGACTTTGAATATCACTTTAAAAGAAGCGGAGAAATTCAGGTATCAAATTTATATTTAAGCCTAACTAAAACTAGGCATCTAAAGCCAGCACAAGAACAGAGTTTAAATAGTGTTACATTGAATGTTAACGTATTAAAGATTTGGACTAATACAACTTCTGTTTTTTATTTTTGCAAGGTTTGATAATGCCAAATTTTGATCAATTGAACCATTAAACTAATAAAATTGACCAAAATTTGATTAACGTAGTTAACAACAATATCGACGTGATTGTTAATAGATGTCACATCAATATCGTTTATTGCCACATCATTACTAACCGCTGACATGGTAGTGTCATGTCGTCGTCCATTGCTGAGATGGCAGTGCCACATCAGCAAAAACTCAAAAAGTAAAACCACCTAATCTTTAATTTTGTACCTCAACTTCATATCATCGACCATGTTCTCTATTATTGGATTCTTCATTGTCTTTGAAGCATTTGGTATTTGTGTTTAAAGCATAATGGTACATATGTACGAGTACCCATTTTACATTGACGTGTTGAAGGTCAAGTTTGCAGTGTGAAAAGAGCTACTTCCACCAAACAAACTAAGATTGATGAGATTAGAAAGTAGATTGGCTTAGTCTTCTTCCCTATAACACGTAAAGAATGTGAAGAGTGTTTATTCACTTGGTATGTATGGCTGTCAATCAACGTTAACTAATTGATTTTTTTTATATGAAACTTTTATTTATTTTTAAGATTTTTAAATTTTGTTACAATTATTTTTATGAAAATTTGAAATATAAAAATAATTTTTGAACTATAGTTTAAAGACCAAATTAGCTATTAATCATTTGAATAAATAAAACATACACATGGATTAATTAATTAATCCATAAGCAATGTTGGACATTTTCATAATGCAGAATCTCACTTCAGATTTAGGTGCCCATAATCATATTTAAACAAGCAAAAAATACAACAATCACACAAAATAGACATGACTAGAAAACATGAGAAAAATGAGAAAAGCTCGAAAACAATTACAATGGTAGCAAAGGAAATGTAAAAGAAGACTTAAAAATCAGATTTACAGTCTAACCCATAAATAGGATATTAATGCGCTTCAGCACACTCGAACCCATATCCTCTTACATTGGCAATAATGTTCATATCAGTCGAGTTAAGACTCAATCAGCATACGAGTGCCCAATTTTACTTTGACATGTTGAAGTTCAAGTTTGCAGTGTGAATGAGCTACTTCCATTGTGGAAAGAAGAAATTTTATAGTATTGACTATGTTTAACTGGAGACAAGGATGATGAGATGAGCATGAAGATCGCTAGAAATTTGATCCACCAATTATGTTCAATGTCTTGGTCTCTTCTTTTGCTGCTGCCAAAGCCCCCAACAACTTCACATACTCTTTCATCCTTTCATTATCGGCCCAACTTAATCTACAAGCAATGAGGAAATTCCAGGAGAATTACAGCACAATTCCACACCAAATAACAACAATTTGTAGTATTGATTACGTTTACTTGAGAAATAGAGAGAGAGAAAAAAAACCATGCATGTCTGTACCGTCAATGAAGCTACCATATGAATGCATTCCATGAAGCATTAGATATTTGTGTTTAAAGCATAAGCTAACATATGTAAATCAATAAATCCATGTTCAACTTTAAGATATATTAATTAGTTTATATGTAGCAATTTTAGAGCAGAAAATTTTGTTGCCATTACAATTGTCTAACATATATACATATTACTGCTAAACATGTTGATCGATGGATAAATATGTCCATTTTTTTATCAGTAACTATTGCTAAAATAATTTCCTGAAAACCGAGATTACGGTTTATTTAAATTAGCTTAAGTTCGATTTCTTTACATGAAAAAAACATAACCAAATCCCTCTTATAACGTGCGGTTTGCACATTGAAGTATTGACTATCCTTAGTGTAATAATGTAGAGATACAACCCCCAATTGCATCTTCATTAAAGCCTACTTATAGGAAAATAGGGACATGGGATCCTCCAACTCTACCTGAGCTGCTGCCCTTATTTCACGTCTGCAAGACTATTATTGTCAGCCAAACTTAATCAACACCCCATGTATCCTATAACAACGCCTCATGTTTGGGATACAACACGCCAATTGCACCGTCAATTAAGCTGGAGATGGGATCCACCAACTTTACCCAAACTCATATCAACATCGTTACTGGGCTTTTCATTCTTAAGGCAAATATTAGCCAAAAAAAAAAATATATATAACGATTTATTAAACCTTCCAATTTTATAAAAGAAACCATTTAAAGTCTTCCATTTAATTTTTTTTGCTTATTTTACCTTTTACATTTGTATTATTTATTAAATCACCTTAAAATAGATGAAAAATGTTAATATTTGTTAATTTGGCTAATATGATATCCATGTGACAATTCATGTCTATACTACTTCAGCAATTAATTAATTTTTAAAATTAAAAATATTTTTATACTTTTATTTTTAAATTTTAAAATTTAATTAATTACACATTCCACGTATATTAAAAAATAATTAAATTCTGAAAGTTGTGTTACATTATAATTAATTTCTGCATAGTATATAAATCAGTTTTGTTACATTTAAATTCTGACTTTTCATTAAATTGGAGTCAATGTTAAAATTTAGAGATACTTAATTGATTTTTTTAAAGAATTTAAGAGTTAAATGTACGATTGAACCTAAATTATATTAAACAACCAAACCCTTACAAAACAATAACAAAGATTAATGAGTAAGAAATTTTGAAAGTAGAAATTATGGAACAATCATAGCCTTATGTTTAGATCAGCTCTCATGTAACACTGCATGTATTCAAGTTCCAGACCCGTCACTATTATCTCATATTGGATTCTTCATTGTGTTTGAAGCATTTGATATTCTTGTTGAAAGTATAATGGAACATATATACGAGTATCCAATTTTTTGTTTGAACAATATCATTATATGTTTTGGTTAGATTTTTTCTTTTTTACACAATGCCTAAAGCTACCCACAGCCCCTCCCTAACTCATAAATAGGAGGCTAATGTGCTTCAGCTCACTCGAACCCATATCCTCCTACATATTGACAATAATGTCCATACTAATCGAGTTAAGACTCAATCAGCATACGAGTACCCAATTTTACATTGACGTGTTGAAGTTCAATTTTTCATTAGGGTTTTATATTCTACTTCATGAGACCTTTACAATAGTATATCATATGCTTAAAATATTTGAGTGATGAATTAAAAATTTTTTATCTTCATTACTTGCTAACCTATTTTGTTTTTTGCATTACTAAATTTCAGTAATTAATTTATGTTGTTTTTGCCAAACTTTGAGAGAGGTGTTAGTTCCTCTTTAATTAAGAGATTATGAGTAATCTCTGAATGAAAATGAGCCCCTAACACCATATTCTGTATAGATAGTAATAACATATTTTAACGCAAAGCTGGAATGTCTCAGTTGGCTAGAGCGTGTTGCTGTTAACCACAAGGTCGGAGGTTCAAGCCCTCCTTCAAGAGTCTTATATTTGGTTAAATTTCATCTTTAGTCCCTTTAAATTCCTTTTTGCTTTAATTTGATTGCTTTCTAGCGTTGCAAATTATGCAACAGTCTTCAAATGTCATATTAAATTCTCACTTTTACGAATGATATGTTACTCAAATAAAATTCCTCCTAGTTTATATTTGAATTTCAAACTTAATAAAATTAAATTTCTTAAATTATTGATATATGTTTAGACATTATTACTGACTTGATCGTCAAATCTTAAAATTTCAAACAAGTTTAAACATTAAATATAAAATAGTTAAATTTCAATTAAGCCTACGTAAAGGAAATTAGGGATATGGGATCCACCAATTGTACCTCAATTCACATCAACTTTGTTACCGAACTACGTTTACTCTAGAAATAGAGGGAAAAAAAGGACATGCATGCTTGAAATTCCAACTTTTTCTGCACCATCAACATCTTGATTTCCATGTTAGCTATAAACTTAACATGTTAATTCATTAGCTTGTCAAGTGATTCATGAACAAGCCAACACTGGGAATACACCATGCAAATGCTAAAGATAAAAGACATGGTTAAATTGGTCAAGGCAAAATATTGAGACACACTCGTAAAAAAATTATGAAAATACAAATAGAGGTAACTGAGACATTTTGTTCTCCTTTAGTGAGCAGTAGCAAAGATTATTGAGACTGAATTGAAAGTCATGAAAGAAGACATAAACACTACCACCATACAAAATGTTACACTCAAACAAACCATTACAGACAATACGAAATGCAATGAAAGACAGAGGAACTGGCACAATATTAAAGACAGACAGATACCAATGCAACCCTTCACCATAGGCAAAACGGTCTGCAAAACAAGAAATTGTGAAAATACAACACTAATGCTTGAACATCATTTGTAGTAATTAGATCCTTCTTCGTCTATTGTTGTGATTGCCTTTCTTTGACTTTCTTCTTCTCCTCTTCTCATGTTGGTTTTCAACCAAATTCACCAACCATTTCTTACCGGTTTGGAAAACAACATATCCCACCGACATTCAAACACTACTCGCATCCATAACCTATCAACACCACTTTCCAACCAAAAGCAATGTTCGATTTTGAGCCATCTTTTCAAGCACATTTGGAGGTCTTTGGCTCAATGATGTTGCAACCTTTCGACAACGAAAACCCACATAGTCCTTTATTTCCTTCATATGAATCATTTCCAAATGTGTTGAATTGCTTGCCTTGAGGAATCGACCATCGAGTTGATTTTCGAAACATTTAAGAACGAAAGAAATGGCGATCGCCAATCTATTTGGAATCGTCCCGGACAACTTTGTTTGAAGATAGGTCCAACCATTCAAGACTTGTCAAATTCCCAATTGAGGTGGGGATACCACCATTAAGGTTATTATGAGAAAGGTTGAGCCCTTTCAGTAAGTTAAGCTTCCCAATAACCTTTGGAATATCCCCTTCAAACTGATTGTTTGATAGATCAATGATCATCCACATTTTGAAAATTTTCACCAATTCCACATATTGTCCTTTCATAACAATTCCAATGGAATAGGTATAGAAGCCAAGACCTTCATAACCATTCACCCCATGTACGACCTCTGTACTACCAATCTTCTCTTGATTTATGATAGCCTTGAAGCTGTTGATGTATCTCACTGGTAGGGGTCCAGAAAAATAATTACTTGAGAGATCAAAATTTGGATTTTAGAGAAAAAGGGCTAGACTTGGAGTCACGACACACAAGGAACCATGCATATGATTTGACTTCAATACAAGAACTTGTAGTCATGGAAGACTTCCCAACCAATGAGGAAATGTATCATTGATCCTGTTGTTACCAAGATCTAGCACTTCCGCACCTTTACAATTAAGGATGGATGGCGTCAAAGGCCCTTCTAACAGATTTCCATTTAAGTTGAAATTACTCAATTGGCATCCCTTTGCAAATGTTGGAGGAATCGTCCCATAAAACTTGTTCTTCTTGATTCAAGAATTCAAGGTTTGTTGCTCAAATTTCCAAAACATTGCGAATTGTTCCACTCAAGTTATTGTGGGACAAATCAAGAATTAGAAGAGCACGGCATTGCATATTAAAGAAGAGACCTCTCCATTGAAACTATTATTTGAGATCGAAAGACATTGATCGTCAAGTTGAATCGGAAGATTTCCACGGATCAAATTGGAGCTTAAGTCAAGAAGCGCAATATTCTTCCATGGAAAGTGCTCAACTTCCGTTAAAGAGTTGTGAGATACGTTTAAGTAAGTCAAATAGTCATTCCCCACCTCTTGCATCCACTGTGGAATCTTGCCTTCAATTACATTGTAAGAGAGGTCTAACCTTTCCAAACTTTTAAGCCTTTTCAAAATTGGGGAATTCACCAAGATTGCAAGATGACAAATCTAAGTATGTAAGTCTAGGCAATATGTGGTTAACACTAGAAGTAAGATTAGATGTTAAGGATAGGTTTGTTATATGAAAGGTCAATATTTGAGAGATTTGGAAGGTTGGAGAACATGCTCAACTCTATGACACCACTAAGATTATTTGAGGATAAGCTGAGAAAGGTAAGATTGAGAAGTTGGAATATTGAAGATGGAAGAGGACCTTGGAGTTTATTATTCTCTAACTCTATCCATTCTAGTGATTTGGATTGGAATTCTTTGATATGCCCACTGAATTGATTTCGATAAAGATATATTTCCTTTAAGGAGGGAGCAGTATACAACCATGACGGAAGTGTTCCATTGAGTAAATTCTCATATAACGATAAATATATTAGATTAGGAAAAGCGGTTACCTCATCTGGAATGGAACCTTCTAATGAATTTTCTTTCATATCCAATTTTTCAAGCTGCGTTAAGTTTAGAATTGATAATGGAATTTGTCCACCCAATTGGTTGTTTGACAAGTCTAAATGAGTGAGTTGCAAGAGGTTCCCCAATGATCTTGGAATTTGTCCACTCAATTGGTTCTGCCGCAAGTCTAAATGAGTGAGTTGCAAAAGGTTCCCCACTGATCTTGGAATTTGTCCACTCAATTGGTTGTTTGACAAGTCTAAATGAGTGAGTTGCAAGAGGTTCCCCAATGATCTTGGAATTTGTCCACTCAATTGGTTCTGCCGCAAGTCTAAATGAGTGAGTTGCAAAAGGTTCCCCACTGATCTTGGAATTTGTCCACTCAATTGGTTCTGCCACAAGTCTAAATGAGTGAGTTGCAAGAGGTTCCCCAATGATCTTGGAATTTGTCCACTCAATTGGTTGTATGACAAGTCTAAATGAGTGAGTTGCAAGAGGTTTCCCAATGATCTTGGAATTTGTCCACTCAGATGGTTTTCTTCCAAGTTGAGGAGATTGAGGTTTGGGAAATCAAAAATGGTTTTTGGGAATTTTCCTTGCAAATCACAACTAGCAAGACTGAGAGACCTTACAGAAGAGGATAGATTCATGAAGACATAAGCATTAGGATAAGGCATGTTGATTCCATCCAAAAACAGATGTCTGACCTCGGTTAGGTTGTGAACAAGTCCCTCCAGAGCATGTTTGTCAAATGTTTGGAAAAAATTGAAAGAGATCAAGTGAAACCAATTTTGACAGTGGGAGACTTGGGATGGGACCTTTCCGAAAATTCTGCGTAAGAAAGGTTGAGGTAGAATAGGCTTGTAAATCGACCAAACTCGGATGGAATTTTGGAAAGATTAAAATTATTGTAGGCAAGGTTGAGTTTTTGAAGGTGAGGAAGAAGGAAGAGAGTGGTATTGGAAGGAAGTTGCCATATAGCCAACTGCAGCTCAAGTCAAGGGCAATAACATGAGCATTTAGGTGGTCACAAGTGACCCCATCCCATGAGCAAACAATCAGACGCTCTTTCCATGAATTTGTCTTGGGATAAGATTTAAGGCCAGCATGCTCATCGCAATACCAAGCAGACATCCCATGTTTGAGTGATGGAAAAGGAATTCTTGAACTGGATTAGTGAAGCGACTTGAGGTGAGAGCAGGAGTGAGATCTGAAGAAGAAGAAGCATAAAGATGGGGAAAGAAGAGGAATAGGCAGAGAAAGAGATAGGAGGCCATGTTATGTTTGTAGAGGAAGATGAAGGATAGGAATAGTATTTATAGGCAACAAATAATAGCACAACATTAGTGTTACAGTCTTTTTTGCTTTTACATTGAAAAGCTATGGATATTTGATTTTCAAAATTTTTGTATTTTTCACAATCATCAACAACCACTTAGTCTTCATTTTACCATATATTTTTCATTCTTGTCTATTGATTCCACACTTGCTGTTGCTTCCTCCTATCTCTCTCACCTAAACTTAAATTACAAGTAATGTAGAAATTTCGGACATTTGCTCCACGATTTACAATTCCACACCATTTGCAGTATTGACTACGTTTACTTGAGGAAAACAAAGACATGAATGCTGGAAATTTTAACTAGTTTGTACAGTCAATGAAGCTACCTAAAAGTCATTTAGGATACATACATAGTTGCACCATACAAAGATGTTACACACCATACGAAATGCAATGAAATACAGAGGAATTGGTACAATCATAAAAAGACACATATCACCGTAACTTTTCACTATAGGCAAAACATTACGACGGACTACAAAACAAGAAATTATGAAGACACAATGAAATGCTTGAACATCATTTGATCATGATAGAAGACACATAATACTTGCATTATTTATCAAATCACCTCAAAATAGATAAAAAGTTAATGTCATTAACTTTGCCGACGTGGTATCCACATGACACTATATGTGTATGTCACCAACATTTAATTTTTTTATATAATTTTATTTTTATTTTTAATTTTTTAAATTTTAAAAAATTTATATTATTGATGTGACATTCATACGACATTCCACGATATTAAAATTAATTAATTGTTAAAAGTTGTGTTATATTAGAATTAGTTTCTTGATATTGTCCAACCTTTAAATAACAGAGATCATAAGTTGTTAGCCTGCCGATAGTAGCAGGTTAAGTGCTTTTGTTTCTTTTCGCTTTGTCTACCGATTGTAGCAGCCAGTCGGGGCTTTTTCTCAATTTTGTTCCAAAATAAAGGTCTAAATCAATAAACTGTTTTTAGGTTTTTATAAAAATAAAAGAAAAAAGAGAAGGATAAGAGAGGTATTGAGAAGCGACAATAAAAGGCTAGAAAACAGAGGATGAATTGGCTAATTTAAACAGAGGTGATCGATGATAGAGTTCAAATTATGTCTAGTAGGCAAAGTTCTGACAAACAGTGCAGTTTACTTCCCATCTATGAGGACAGTTCTTGCAGAATTATGGCATCCAATTGAAGGAGTATCAATTGGAGTGTTAATCTAGAACAAAAATGACTTTGAATATCACTTTAAAAGAAGCGGAGAAATTCAGGTATCAAATTTATATTTTAAGCCTAACTAAAACTGGACATCTAAAGTCAGCACAAGAACAGAGTTTAAATAGTGTTACATTGAACGTTAACGTATTAAAGATTTGGTAGTGTCAACATCATCACTAACAGCTGACATGGTAGTGTCATGTCGTCGTCCATTGCCGAGTTGGCAGTGCTACATCAGCAAAAACTCAAAACGTAAAACCATCTAATCTTTAATTTTGTATCTCAACTTCATATCATCGACCATGTTCTCTATTATTGGATTCTTTATTGTCTTTGAAGCATTTGATATTTGTGTTTAAAGCATAATGACACATATGTACGAGTACCCATTTTACATTGACGTGTTGAAGGTCAAGTTTGCAGTGTGAAAAGAGCTACTTCCATCAAAGAAACTTGTCACTGTCATGAGTACGCCAAATTATTTTCCACACAGAGAAGAAATTTTATAGTATTGACTATGTTTAACTCGAGACAAGGATGATGAGATGAGCATGAAGATCGCTAGAAATTTGATCCACCAATTATGTTCAATGTCTTGGTCTCTTCTTTTGCTGCTGCCAAAGCCCCCAACAACTTCACATACTCTTTCATCCTTTCATTATCGGCCCAACTTAATCTACAAGCGATGAGGAAATTCCAGGACAATTACAGCACAATTCCACACCAAATAACAACAATTTTTAGTATTGATTACGTTTACTTGAGACATAGAGAGAGAAAAAAAGAACATGCATGTCTGTACCGTCAATGAAGCTACCATATGAATGCATGCCATGAAGCATTAGATTTTTGTGTTTAAAGCATAAGCTAACATATGTACATCAATAAATCCATGTTCAACTGTAAGATATATTAATTAGTTTATATGTAGCAATTTTAGAGCAGAAAATTTTGTTGCCATTACAATTTGTCTAACATATATACATATTACTGCTAAACATGTTGATCGATGGATAAATATGTCCATTTTTTTTATCAGTAACTATTGCTAAAATAATTTCCTGTAAATCGAGATTACGGTTTATTTAATTTAGCTTAAGTTCGATTTCAATTCTCAACATGAAAAAAACATAACCAAATTCCTCTTATAACGTGCCGTTTGCACATTGAAGTATTGACTATGCTTAGTGGAATAATGTAGAGATACAACCCCCAATTGCATCTTCATTAAAGCCTACTTATAGGAAAATAGGGACATGGGATCCACCAACTCTACCTGAGCTGCTGCCCTTATTTCACGTCTGCAAGACTATTATTGTCAGCCAAACTTAATCAACACCCCATGTTTCCTATAACAACGCCTCGTGTTTTGGGATACAACACCCCAATTGCACCGTCAATTAAGCTGGAGATGGGATCCACCAACTTTACCTAAACTCATATCAACATCGTTGCTGGGCTTTTCATTCTTAAGGCAAATATTAGCCAATAAAAAATATAATGATTTATTAAACCTTCCAATTTTATAAAAGAAATCATTTAAAGTCTTCCATTTTTTTTTGCTTATTTTAGCTTTTAAATTTGTATTATTTATCAAATCACTTTAAAATAGATGAAAAATATTAATATTTGTTAATTTGGCTAATATGACATCCACGTGACAATCCATGGGTATACCACTTCAGCAATTAATTAATTTTTAAAATTAAAAATATTTTTATACTTTTATTTTTAAATTTAAAAAATTAATTAATTACTCATTCCACGTATATTAAAAATTAATTAAATTCTGAAAGTTATGTTACATTATAATTAATTTCTGCATATTATATAAATCAGTTTTGTTACATTTGAATTCTGCTTTTCATTAAATTGGAGTCAATATTAAAAATTCAAGATACTTAATTGATTTTTAAATAACAGCCACCATAAGTTGTTAGTCTGCCGATAGTAGCAGGTTAGGTGCTTTTGTTTCTTTTCATTTTGTCTACCGATTGTAGCAACTGTCGGGGCATTTTCTCAATTTTATTCTAGAATAAAGACCTAAATCAATAAACTATTTTAGGTTTTTTAAAAGTTTTATGAAAATTATTTTTCTTGTTTTTATTAAATTATTTTAAATAAATTAATGAGTAAGAAAATTTGAAAGTACAAATTATGGAACAATCATAGCCTTATGTTATAATATGTGCTCCTACGGTACCACATGCATATATTCAAGTTCCAGACCCATCAGTACTATATAATGTGATTGTTGTTGCAATATTTTGACATTGTAAAACCACCTAATCTTTAATTTTGTACCTCAACTTCATATCATCGACCAAGTTCTCTATTATTGAATTCTTCATTGTCATTGAAGCATTTGATATTTGTGTTTAAAGCATAATGGTACATATGTACGAGTACCCAAATTTACATTGACATGTTGAAGGTCAAGTTTGCAGTGTGAAAAGAGCTACTTCCATCAAACAAACTAAGATTGATGAGATTAAAAAGTAGATTGGCTTAGTCTTCTTCCCTATAACACGTAAAGAATGTTAGTGTTTATTCACTTGGTATGTATGGCTGTCAACCAACGTTAGCCAATTAATTTTTTAGATTTGAAAAGTAAAGGGACTAAATCCTTAAAAATAAAAGTATAAAAATTAAACTTCAAATATACAAAGAGTACAAGAAATTTGAGCATGTTACAACTATTATATTTTTCCTCTATATATAATTTAGTCAAAAAAATAAATAATTACCCCGGCGCGAAACGTGGATAATAATCATTCTAGTTTAATGTATATTTTTAGTACACCGTTTTTTTAGTAAGAGCATATCACTGCCATGTCAGCAATTTTATGGTGACGTGGTAGTGCCACATATTACTATTTCTCTTTTAGCTAAGTAGAAAATTAAAATAGAAAAAGATCTCATATCAAAAGAATATAAGACGTAAAATTTGGTCCAACATCATTAGTGTGTATTGACTTCAACTGCTTTTCTTGTTTGTGTCAACCAAAGATAACCCATAAGCAATGTGGGACATCGCATAATGCGAAATTCTACACAAATAATATGAAATTTCGCAATATTGACTCAGACATTTACTCGAGAAAACGGTGATTAGGTGAGAAAATTTCACATTCACGCATTGAAGTTTGAGGCACCTTTAGAATTTGTTGAAAAAATGGTAATTTTTGGAAAATTTGAGGTGATTGGTAAAGGTGGAGAGTTGAATCATAAAAAATGGTTTTATATTGGACAAAGGTATATCATATGCTTAAAATGATTAAGTGATAAATGAAAAATTGATACTCAAATTAAACTACTTGTGAATTGTGTTGAGAAAAATGAAAAGCATTAATCCCACATTGATTGAGAATCAAGTGTGAAACTTGTATATATATGTAAACCAACTTAATAATTATTCAATGACTAAAGCTTAAACTGATTGAGCTTACGAAGAGCTTACGGATATTAAACAACTAACCCCTTACAAAACAATAACAAAGATTAATGAGTAAGAAATTTTGAAAGTAAAAATTATGGAACAATCATAGCCTTATGTTTAGATCTGCTCCTGCGGTAACACCTGCATGTATTCAAGTTGCGTTAGGTTTAGCATTGATAATGGAATTTGTCCACTCAATTGGTCCGCATGCAAGCTTAAATAGGTGAGTAGGAAGAGGTTTCCCAATGATCTTGGAATTTGTCCACTCAATTAGTTCCATTTCAAGGCTAAATGAGTCAGTTGCAAGAGGTTTCCCAATGATCTTGGATCTTGGAATTTGTCCACTCAATTGGTTCCATCTCAAGTCTAAATGAGTGAGTTGCAAGAGGTTCCTCAATGATCTTGGAATTTGTCCACTCTATTGGTTCATCGACAAGTCTAAATGAGTGAGTTGCAAGAGGTTTCCCAATGATCTTGGAACCGGTCCTGATAAGCTCGAATAGGATAGATCTAAAAACTTTAAGGACACAAGGTTCCCCATTGAGTCAGGTAATCCTCCACAAATATTAAAATCAGATGGAATTGACTATGTTTAACTCGAGACAAGGATGATGAGATGATAAGCTAACTAAAGGAAATAAGGACATCTGATCCACCAATTAATGTTTAAATTCATTATATTCCTATGTCCATAGAATTATGCTTTTTGCAAACAAAATCTTGAAAGCAAAGATTATTGAGACTAAAAAATGGAAGTCATGAAAGAAGACATAATTAATTGTGCCATGCGGAATGTTACATTTAAAACAAACCCTTACAAATAGTACGTAATGCAATGAAATATAGATGAATTGTTACAACCGTAAAACCCCTTGGCCATGGGAAAAGAAATTGACGGACTTCAAAACAAGAAATTATGAAGATACAATATAAGCACTTGAACATCATTTCCACTAACTAGATCCTTCTTCGTCCATTGCTGCGAATTTCATTCTTTCACTTTTTTTTTCGCCTCTTCTCATGTTGGTTTCAACCAAATTTACGAACCATTTCGGCTTACCAATTTGGAAAACAACATATCCCACGACCATTTCAAACGCTACTCCGCACCCATAACCTATCAACACCACTTTCCGACCAAAATCGATATTTGATTTTGAACCATCTTTTTCAAGCACGTTTGGAGGTGGTGGTTCAATGATGTTGCACAAATATCTCAATTTAATTTTATTTTATTCAAATTGATTTAAAGGCACCTTTAATGCAGATTTGTATATTTATTCATGAAAATTTCCGAAATTCCTTTATATTAAATGCCTATGAAAGCCTCAAGAATTCTTCAAATTTTTTTCGAAAATTCCATATGACATATGAATATATAAACGGAGGTAAAAAAAAACATTTAAATTTTAAGTTCCATATGACACTAAAATGCTTAGAAATTGAGTGTGTTTAAGTGTCCTCAACCATAAACATTCCGCTTGGTCTTGTTTCCATGGAATTTCAAATTATGGAAAATTTTCAGTATTGACTATACTTTTACTCCACAAAAAATGGTGATTAGGTGAGAAGACTAAGACTATCAATTGTCTATTCACTCCACACTTGCTGTTGCTTCCTCCTACCCAAACTTAATTTACAAGCAATGTAGAAATTGACATTTGCGGTACAATGTACAATAACTCCACACCATTTGCAATATTGACTACGTTTACTTGAGGGAAAACAAAGACATGAATGCTGGAAATTTTAACTAGTTTGTACGGTCAATGAGGCTACCTAAAAGACATGAATGTATTTGTTGGACAACTCATTGAGTTGTTATCTGCTGGTTTAAGTATATGCTTGTAGTTCCCAAGTGATTATGGTAATAAGGCATTGGAGGTCAAACAGGACGGATGATTTGTGATTCAATAGATAGTGAAATTCAATCCTACTTTATTCATATGTGGGTTTGCTTTGTTTAGTAGCCAACAACAATCTGCAGTGTGTTCCAATTGACTGTTTAATTTCTCATGCTTTCTTTTTTCTTTTCCCCATCTTTTATGAGACATTTATGGTGACCATTTAATCCAAATTGTGCTCTATTCACTACGTTTGAGAACAAAAGAGGTGGGTAACATTGAGAACAAAATTGTGCTCTATTCACTACGTTTGAGGAAGAAGACCGCTGGAAATTTAATCCAAAAAAACGTGTATATTTGTATATTTATAACCTCATAATTCAAATCTAAAATCTCTTTTCTTATAAATTCTGATAAATTTATTTGAGAATAGTTATTTTCATTCGTTAATTATTTCTCTTTTAATCAAGTAAAAATTAAAACTAAAAAGACATAATGATTTATTTGGCATTTTTAACTTTACAAACAAAAAAGTCATTTTAACTTTCTATTTATTTATTTATTTATTTTACCCTTAAAACTTATACGGTTTGTTAAATCACCCAAAAAAATGATAAAAAAATTAACATCTATTAACTAACAAAATTAGCACCTACGCGGTTGATGTTGACCGTTAATAGTTAATGGCAACACCTACATGGCTATTAACAGATACCACACCAACATTGTTTATTGACGTGACAATGCATAAAAACATGAAATGTTAAGTGTGCCTTTTGTTCAGCCAATTTTTTGCCCGTTCTAGCAAATTACATATCCAAAGATAATAACCAAATTGTCCTTGATCGTCTAATTTTGGTTAGGGGACATGCTTGAAAAGGATATCCCCTACGGTTATTTTTTATCTCCTCTCATCGATGATATTGCGATATCCAAAGTTTAGTATCGTGATATCCACAACAGCCTTGGGGATCCTTGGGAGTTTTGGGTATTGCGATACCTTACGATCGATATCACAATAACAACGTTGATGGCTAAATCTTACTTGTTTTTAACATTGTTTTGAGTAAGAATGAATCTCGTAAAAGCGCGGCTTGAATGTATTTGGAAGAAAGTTTACAAACAATGAAGGCGGTGTTATTGATAAAAAGTCAAGGATTGTTCTAAGTGGCTTCATGATCGCGGTTTCAAGCTGGGTGTTATTGGTTACATTTAAAAAGTTGGAATCTCAGATCCTTCCTAAAGGCACCAAAAGCAACTCGCGATTCTGCTTCAAGACATGTGTTTTGACTTTAGATTTTGATACCGTTGTTTGAACTTGAAATGCATCTTGGGGAAAATATAGATAGGATCACTTCTTTGAAATGCCAACCACGATAAACATGTACTCATCTTAACTCCTAACATAAACCTTACCATAGTGCCCCATAGACTCTAGTCCGGATGTGATTACCTATATTGCTCCGACACCCATGTCTTGTAACAAAAGAAAAAAAAAGAACTATTTGATACCTTAATTGCAAGTTTGGAGATCATATTTGGGAAGAATCTCACCTAAGCTAATCCGAAGTTCTAGTTACTACTCTTTAACCCTGATTTCCTTACCTAATCTCACCTAATTTCTTCTTTTTTTTTTTTTATCTCTAGTCCAATTTTGAGTGTGACACAATGACTTAGAAACTAAATCTATTTTATTTATCTCTGTTTATCTATTTTTTGTAACTACTAAATTTTTATCTTCATTACTTGCTAACCTATTTTGTTTTTGCATTACTAAATTTCAGAATTAATTTATGTTGTTTTTGCCAAACTTTGAGAGAGGTGTTAGTTGATCTTTAATTAAGAGATTATGAATAATCTCGAATGAAAATGAGCCCCTAACACCATATTCTCAGATCGATAGCAATAACATATTTTACCTCATGACTCGTAGAAACATAAGGCCAAGATGGGTGATGAAAGGAGTCTTTCGCGCTTTCTTTTCTAACTACGCCCTTTCTTCAAGCAAGATCTATTTGGCTACGACTTTACATTGTTCTTTTCGATGCGATCAAATGAACAAGAGATCATCACTACTTTAAGAACCTTATCCGAGTTAGAGCAAAAGAGTTTTCCAAAGCCCACCAAGCGAGGCGCCTCAACAAGAATAATCGCTTATGTGACTCGACACTCCCTCTTCTAGTAAAAACCTACCAAAAAAGGATACGCAAAAAGGCCCGAGAAAGTCCATCAATAGGCAATCACACATCAACCCCACAAAAATGGCTTTTTTATTTTAAGTATGAGTTGAGAGTCAAAGGAATAGCTCCGAATGCGCATTCTCGCTTGCTTTCAAAGCTTTCTTTTAGAGTGCCTACTTGATTAGAGCCTTTGCGCCTTTCCTAGTTCTAAGCTTGCACTCAACTCAAGAGCAAGGTAACGCCGCTCTTTCGCTCATTAGCTAGGGCTTTAGCGCTCATGTCCCTCTCTTTCGAGAGATGAATTGAAGAGGCACCATCCATCCAACAAGCGAGGCTAGAGTCTCTGGACGGCCACCCCGAGAAGGTTTAAGAATCCTTAGAGCTTCCTCGCTATCTCTTCCTCCGACGAAGAAGTTAAAAGAAGAGACTAAGTAGCATCCATTGCACGCCTATGATATTATGATATATGGATCACCTTTGAAGTCGACAAAGGTTAGTTCATCACATAAGTACGCTCTCGAATGATCAACCTCTTTCGTCGTGTAACACATTCAATCAAGGTCAAAGTTTCCTCATTATTGCTTGACCGAACCCTCCAGTCCACGATCAACAGAGAGAGATTCATGGTCGGGGAGGAGAAGGCTTTCTCCGTTGAACAAAATCCTTCTTCTTTAAAGGGATCATCTACCTCTTGAAGCGCTTGGTTCAAAAATAAAGAGCCTTTTATTTTAGACACACTCATCACAGGCTTTGGGCGAAGTTGGAGTCCAATCCTTCTTTGAATAAGGATACACCGGATCCCGGGGAACCTCACAAAGTTTGATGGAAATGTTTGCTCACCTAGATGCGTCTTTGGTGCATATGTTCCACGTGCTTCTCCGCCAAACCAACCCTAACTCGTTTTGCTTTCATGTACACGTGTTACCTCTTCCCTACAACCCATGACATGCCCCGCTTTCTATGCCATGCTTCCTCAAATACTCGAACTGGGCCCTTACTATAAACCAACCTCACGGATCCCACTCAATCTTTTACACCGATGTATCGTACTTCTCGACCGGTCATCATAAGAAAATATCGCTAAATCTTTCCAAAGTGAGAGAAGGAGGAAGGCGCGCTACAACTAACATAACAAACCGGTGAAAAACGCTAGCTAGCTAGCTAGCGCCAAGAATGGCTTTCTCCGATGAGGGCTCGCTTCTTCAAGCTCCGCCTAACCTATACAAGGTGTCGCTCGCTTTCTCACCACTAGTGGCTTATGTAGTGGTCGGCATTCCTCGTGCTCCTCGCCCCTACTTAAGAATCCAAAGGTCACCTTTGGATGTTGTCGTGACGCTTTGATTCTGAAGGTTACACGGGTCTAGGTTTATGGATGGATTCGGTCACCTCAAACTCAATCAATATCAACAACATGTCGTGACCTGTTAGGCTTGGTTGATTTTGTCGAGAAAAGAAAGTGGGTTTCGGGGTTCATTGATTAGTACACCTCCGGTTTGGTAAGGTCGGGACTGTGGTCGTCTGCCTCCGGTTTGCTTACCGATAAGATCTCGAGATTGACCACCGGTTGGGTTGGTTTGGCTATTCCTTTCTATTGAAAAGGAGTCACCGTCTGCTGAGTCACCTTCTTCTAGGCTCTACTGGGCGACACAAACATTCTCGTTCAAATATAGGCGGTCGTGATTGTGATGGTTCCCAAGGATCCAATATGACTACTTAGGTCTACGTTGTCGCTGATATTGTTCTATGGAAGCGGGCGGCCGTTAGAAGTTCGCCCGGTTTTTTTGGTGTCGTGGGGAGGGATTGACCTTTCTAACGATATTCAACGATCAAGCATGGCCCCACCGATTTGTTTTCGATCGAGCATCAAGCGGTAAGAACCCGGTTCTACTTGACTAAGCCCGTGCTCGTCCAAGGAGGGAGTTTGCTTTACCCAACTCTCTTTTGATAACAAGGCGAAACCCCAATTCGACATTCATTAGTTTCAATGAAGAATGAAGAGTGCCCCGCCTGACAAGCACCTACTCCTATCAAAACAAAATGAAAAGCTTGATTTTACTAAACAAGCGAGAAAAGCCCTATATATTCTATTAGTAAAGCCTAAACGCCTTTGTTGCTAAAGGTAAGGCTTGCCGAAATAGCTTTACCAACGATAGGGGCCTTCATTATTATTAGTAAGATAGGTTGTTTGAGCGCATTTTCCCTTTCTATTAGTAAGGTTGTCAAAAGGCTTTCCGATTGTTTGATTGCGGGCATCTATAGTAAGGGCCTTTTCAATAAGGCTCGCTAGGCGCCACCTTTTGGCTTTTCAAAATTGAATATTTTAAAGTTGGTAAAGACCCACCACCCTTGTTTCGGGCGGAATGAGTCCGGGACTCGGGACATTGGCTTCCGCCAACAAAGGACTATTAAGGATCACATCCCAGCATATTCTACATTATAGCTCAGAATTAATTCACTTCCGCTTCGGGAGATCAAACGGAGCTCGATTAGTTTCTGCTAGACAAGAAATGAGGAACATAACCAATACAGAAACAAGGGAATACCGGACCATATCGCTTTTGTGCCATGACAATCTCACTTAATTACGGGACCTACATATTAGTACAAGATATGGGGTCCCCGCGTAACCACACGCAAGTTTCCACGCATGTAGCTCGTCTGCAGCTTTACGGTATTGCACTGTGACTCAAGATGAGGCTGAATCGCACACTCGTGTTGAGCATTGTCCGAGTGAGTAGGCGCTCCTCCTCCTTCTCCTTCAGTAACCTTCATCGTTGTTGGTCCTTCTTTCACTAATGATCTAATGATCTCACCCCTACCAAGCCAAGCTTTCTTGAGGAGGTCAATGGTTCCTTTCGAAAACCGCCTTTTTATACTAAAAGTCGCCATGCACGACCAAATAGGAATGCTTTCACGCCTCTCTAGAGAAGAAGCAAAAAAATGCGCCATCACCTCAAATTCTCTCCTCCGCAGGGACTTCCATGAAATGAAAACGGCGGCATCGTCGATGCTCGACATTAGTTGCCTGGTTTATATCCCGAGTACTCCTATGGCCGATCCGTCACCCAACCTACTTAAACAACCTAAAGGCTTGGCCCCGTCCGCTTTGGAGAATGACCCTTATGGCATGGCTTAGTCGCTTATTCTCGCATTCGAGATAAGATTTGGACCGCCACTTTTCTTTTCCGAAGCATGGTTCTTGCCTCCTCTCTCCTCCTCCTTGAGCTCGTCCATTGGTGATCCTTGCTCTCGCGTCGAGTGTTTGCTCGTCGTTTAGGCCGCTGAGTGATATTTACGCTCATTGCGGTCATCTCCGGTTCTTCAGACTTGGATAGTACCGGGACCCTTGTGCCCGACCTTGATCGATAAAGTCGCCTTTGAAACCCACCCTATGACCCACAAAAAAATGAGCCTTCGCGACGAGACGCGGACATTCCCCATCTCATGGTTCCTCCGTCCGCTTCGGGTTGGGTTAGGGAACATCCGAGCGATTGCCTTCATGGATCCAAACGCTACCACAAGGCGCACAATAAGAATAAGACCAATAGAGACTTCATAAGAGACCATTTGAGCTGCAGATCGTAATGCTCCTACCCTACCTATCGAAATCCGTATTTAAAGTAGGCTAAGCCGTCGAAGTCTTCCAATTCCGTCTTAAGATAAGAATTGTTGTAAGTGAAGTTGAATGCTTTTTGCCTGAAATTTTATACCTCAATAAATGCTGTTTTCGTGGGGTAGTTCATGTCTATCTGCTTGTGTCTGCGGATTCTCCCTTCGCTTTTTTTGAATAGGGGATGAGTATAAGAGCTCGCCCAAAGTGCCCCCATACGACAGCTCCGCGGAGCTTTGCGGGCCGGTCAACGAGCTTGAAGGTTCTTCCTGACTCGATGGCCTTCGAGACGGGACATGAAGCTTTTTTGGCGAAAACCTTGCTTGATGGTAAGGAATAGGAATAGGACACTATTAGATTTGGGAGTGAAGGTTCCATTCCCAGTTACCACCCCTGGGGCCCTTAGAGCGTCCTTTCATAAAGGCAAGGCGATAGGCACATAGCCGTTAGATTAGATCCGGACTGGAGTATCTTTTCCTATGCTATGAAGTTGGGAATGACTATCCACGGATTCGCTTGTCGTTGTATTGTGTCACATCGACTGCACTTTTTTTTTTTAATCTATCGGTTGAATCTCAATCTCGTATCAACAGATTCTGAAAGAGCTACTTTCAAGTAGGAATCTGAGTGGAGTTAAAAAAAAAAATCTTCCGCCGGTACGGAGAGCTCTTCTTGTGCGCGAACGATCAAAGAAAGATACATCCTATCTAACAGCTATAACAGCATCCAAGTTGCGAAGCGAAGCAAGGACCCGGCTTCGTGGACAAGAAAGATATAGAAGAAAGGGCATGCCCGACCCCATGTCCAACATATACCACTCGTCCACATGCATTATCCCTTTCTCAAAATCTCTCAACTGCTCATCTCCTTATAGGAGGAC
>CP106726.1:9279023-9341608 GCA_025506655.1 Gossypium rotundifolium
ATTATGTCTAGAAATATGTTGAACATAAAATCATGGATAATTTAAATAAAATAAAAGTCCAAGTAACACAAATTTTCAATAATTGTTTTATCTTATCTATAATTTTTGTAAAATTGCATGCACAAGACTTTGTTAATGAATTAGGTCAAAACTTAGATATTGTTTAAAACAACTTCACCATTCATTCTATTATTTAAATATAATTTTTTATATATTTTATAATTAAATTTAAATAAAATTATTATCCATTAGAAATTTTATCATATGCGTATACGTGTGAAAATAACGTACTTAGAACCAAGGGCGAAGCCAGAACAATTTTTTAAGGGGGCCGGGTAAAATTTTAATTTTTTATCATTTATATATTTATAAGGATTACATTAAATTTTTATAATTTTAGGGGGCCAAAGTGTAATTTTATCTTTATTAATTTAAAATTTTTAAAAAATTTTAAGGGTCTAAATAATAATTTTACATTTTAAGGGGGTTAGGGCCCATACCAACCCCTGGATTCCACTCTGCTTAGAACATAAATATTAGTTTAAAAATAATATGCAATAAATAATGAAATGTTTAGTTTTGAACTAATTAATAATAACATATAAAATAATTACAATATTAAAATAAAAAAATAGATTAAATAATGAATAAAATAAAATTTAAACACGTCAATATATCATATCAAGAATTCTAATTGCACCACAATTAGTTTGAACTAAATCCTTCCACTTTTTGAATAGGCTACTCGACCTGACCTATGAACATGTCTACTTGTAACAGTAATTTAATTAACAATATTATTAATATTTAAAATAAATGGAGGTAATAAAGAATACATAAAAAAATTAAAATATAAATATTATGTTAAAATAAAGTTTTGATTTCAAAAATAAAAAGATTATAAAAAAATATTTTCGTAAATTTCTTAATCGAATTGATGTTGATTGATTTGGGCCGTATCCTATGAATGTTGGGTTTATTTTCCACTAAAACAAAGACTAAAGCAAGCCTTTTTTGAAAGAGTAAAGTCAAATTTGATGTGCTGATTGAAACCTTTTCCGGCAGCAAACTGATTTCTTTTTATTTATTGACTCCATTAGACTTCGAGTCCTCCACCAGTAAGTCCAGAGAAAGAGAGAACAAAAATGGAGAAACAACAGAAATCCGGTCATTTGGTGCTTGTTATGGCACCCTTCCAAGGCCACTTAACTCCCATGCTCCAGCTGGCTACTATCTTGCACTCAAAGGGCTTCTCAATCACTATAGTTCACCCTGAATTGAACTCTCTTAACCCTTCAAACCACCCCGAATTCACCTTCGTATCCATACAATATAAGATGAAGGAATCTCAACTCTCAGATGAAGATCTTGCAGATAAGCTCAAGGAATCTCTAGTGTCAACTGTAGATGTTGTAGGTCCCTTGCAAAGTCTCAACAAAACTGTGCAGCACCATTACAAAATGCCTCGAAAACATTTTGCACTCTCATCACCATATTGCTGCAGTCATCTATGATACACTCATGTTTTGTGCTCAAACTATAGTCAACGATCTGGGGCTACCTGGATAACTTTGCGTACAAGTTCGGCTACAACATTGCTATTATATCCGGTACTTCCTGAACTTGGTGAGAAAGGTATACATACCACTTTAATATTTGGTTGCAACAAGTTGTATACATGATGATCATACGTAATTTTGGTCTGGGTTAAATTTGTGTTGCAGAATTAATGTCTGGAATTGAATCACCAGAGCTTCAAGCTCTGCAGCTTCAACGCTTACGAGCATTAATGGTACAGAATCCGACTCAAGCGATGATGGAGGTGAGAGCTGCATTCACAAATGTGATGAAGTTCTCATCAGCTATAATTGTGAACTCAATGGAATTTTTGGAACTAGAAGCACTGTCAAAGGTAAGACAATACTTTCCTACTCCGATTTTCATTGTAGGACCATTACACAAATTAGCTCCAGCCATTTGCGGCTCATTATTGACTGAAGATGATAAATGCATCTCTTGGCTTAACAAACAAGCCCCCAAATCTGTCATCTATGTGAGCTTTGGTAGCATTGCCAACATTGATAAGCAAGAACTAATTGAGACGGCTTGGGGATTATCCAACAGTAAACAACCCTTCCTGTGGGTGGTTAGACCTGGTATGGTTTGTGGCTCAGAATGGATTGAATCTTTGCCAAATGGGTTTGAGGAGAGTATGGGAGAAAGAGGTTGCATTGTGAAATGGGCACCTCAAAAGGAAGTGTTGGCTCATGCTGCAGTGGGTGGATTTTGGAGCCACTGTGGGTGGAATTCAACCATTGAGAGCATTTGTGAAGGGGTACCAATGCTATGCAGACCTTTCTTCGGCGACCAACACTTGAACACAAGTTACATATGTAATGTTTGGAAAATAGGCTTGGAATTGCAGAATCTAGAAAGAGGGAATATAGGAAGAACAATAGAAAGACTAATGGTGGATATGGAAGGAAAGGATATCAGAAAGAGAGCTATGGATTTGAAGAAGAAAGCTGCTCTTTGTCTTATGGAAGACGGTTCTACAAGTTGTGCTTTCAATGGGTTAATAAAGCAGATAACAGTTTCAGAGACATGAAATTATATATCCTTGTAGTTCTATTTTCAGTTTATTGTATGCCACTGTGATCTCTATATCTTACAAATAAGATGCTATCTAGAAAAAGCATAAACATTTGCAGCATCAATATAGTGTTTTACTACAAATATTTATCACTACAGGTCCTCTATTTGTGTTTAGGTTAGAGAAGGGATTGTATAAAACTGTGATTTCATCTTATCCTTATCCCTTTCTAATAATAAATTGAACGAAACTGGTACCAATAGACAAATTATCAAAATTGGAAACTGGACTTCAAGGACCCAATTATAAACATCCAAAACAATGAATGACTTTACTTGAAATTACCCCACAAACAAGCGCGTATAAATTACCAGTCAGTACGCTGTCGTTCAGACACAAACTTCAGGTTAGGGATTTTAAAGTTTTAACAGAACTAAAATGTCTGAACTTGAAATTGAAGATTCTCAAAATGTCGATTTTTGCGGGTAATCTTAGCTTCAAAATCTCATCCACACTTCAGTTTCGAGTTTTCTCATTTCCCTGGTAAACTCTCCCACTCCAAAGTTTGGGTTTTTTCTTTTTCCTTTTCTATTCTCTGTTTGTTTCCTAGGAAAATGAAAGTAAGTGAAGCAAAATTGGTACTTTGATTCACCTGTTTCACGTTTGATCAATCCGAACCCTAAGTTGACCTAATCCAATTTGATCATTAAACGCCAATGTAATCCGAAGTCGCCTGAACCCGAAATAATCCCCACCGTAATGGCCCAACCAAAAAACTCGAATAACTCAATCTGAAATGATCCGAAAATATTAAAACTCGATTTGTCCCAATCTAGATTGACCCGACTTGCCTAGTTCTAAAGCTTTGACTTTTTAGGGTGAATGGCAACAAGGCAATATTTTGTTTGAAAGAGAAGGAATATAGTTCATCAGTTCCAGTAAGGTATATACCAAAGAAATCTTTGGAAACTGAAGAGCCGGAAACTTCTTCACATTCAAAGGGTTTGAGTAAGAATGAATCTCGTAAAAGCGCTGCTTCAATGTATTTGGAAGAAAGTTTACAAACAATGAAGGCAGTGTTATTGATAAAAAGTCGCAAACACGGCGGAATGTTCAAGAAAATTGCATTATATGATGATGTTCAACAAGGTATGAATGATAGTGAACATGTTGTAGTATCTAATCCTAGTGGATTGCTATTGGGAATTGATGGTTTATGAGACTCTTGTTTGTGAACACTGATAAAATTGTTGATTTTGAACTCGCAGCATTACGGATGTAATAGTCTTTTGGATTGTATTTATGTCCATGTATAGAAGTTTATACTGGTAATGTAGTTTACAAGTTTCGTGCATGCGGATTGATGGTTTACTAGATTTGTGTCTGCAAACATCGCTAGAAGTGTGGGTTTCAAACTCACAGCATTGTGGATGTAATGGTTTCCTGAATCGTATTTATGTCAGTTTATATAAGTTTACATTGGTAATAAAGTTTGCACTTCTTGATGGCTTACTAGACTCGTAAGGCAAACATCGATAAAATTGTTGTTTTGAATTCACAGCTTTGTGGATGTAATGATTTTCTTTTCTTCTCGAATTGTTTTATGTCCATTTATAGAAGCTCAGACGGTAATACATGTTAGTTTGGGCTAGTGATGGCCTGTAAGATGGAAACACGAACATGTTACCAAGTTTAGTCTTCTTAGTATTTTTAGATTCATACGGCTTAAATCGTTATTACACATTGATTTGGGATAATTAAATTGCTCCAATTTGTAGGTGATGAAATAATGGAGAAACCTGTAGAGGTGGTTGAGGAGGTGCCTCAAGGACAAAATATTAACAGAAAGAATCCGTTACAAGTTTGCAAGAGGATGTCAGATGCCGAGAAGTCGGCAATTGAATTACTTGCAGCAAGGTTAACACGCTATTTCTTGGATATGAAATTCACTAATTATTTCACTATGTAGCGCTAAAAGTATGGTGGCCCTTCTACTAAGGGTCATATTGCATCTTGCTCCCTCTATTAAAAAAATGGGCAAATTAGTCCCTGTACGTTAGATCAAAGAGCAAACCGGTCCTTCTATTAAAACTTTCATCCATTTTTACTGTTGAAAACTAGTCCTTGTACGTCAGCATAAGGTGTACGTGGCATGCCATGTGTAACTGTTTGGTTATTTCATCAGTCAGATCAGTTTTTAACAACAGAAATGGATGAAAATAATGACCAGTTGCTCTTTGATTTAATGTACAGGAATTAATTTGCTATTATTTTTAGTAAAGGGGGCAAAATATAATCCAACTCCTAGTATAAGGGCCTCCATGGTACTTTTACCCTATGTAGTGTATTCATTTTCACTAGTTCTTCACTGAATGCAATCTTCATTTTCTGCAGAGCATTTACCGCAGTTGAACTGAGAAAGAAACTGCTTGGCAAGAGATTTGATCCGGATATTATCGAGACATTGATTACTGATTTACAAAATAGGTGTGTGGATTATAAGGAAAGATATCGTATTGACATTTTCGAGGGTGTCATATTTGGTTCTATATGTAATTTATTCTGTTATGTTAACTTTTCCTACATTATGTTGCTTTCGATTTTATTGCATGTTAAACAACTAATTCGACTATTTTGGCTTATTGTAGAGGGTTGATCAATGATAGTTTGTATGCGGAAGCATTTTCTCGATCTAGATGGTCTTCATCAACCTGGGGACCAAGGAGAATCAAGCAAGTAAGCACCTCTTCAATTAAAATTTTCAAGTAACTTCTTTTGTTTCAGAATTATGTTAAAACCATATTGACAAATAAGGCTTTGTTTGGTTGCTAGTACTAAGTTTCTCAGAAAGTTGGTTTTGATCCTCTACTATACTAAAATTTGGGATTTAGTCCTGGTACTAAAATTATTTGGCATAATTTGGACTAACTAATAATATTACAATCGTAAGAGTACAAGATTATGCAAAATTAAAGTATAAGAGACAAGATCTTAAATTTTAATATAGGAGAGAGACCGAAACTATAATTTGACCATTTTAGTCCTATATGTACAATGAACTTGCTGTTTTTATAATTGATCATAATACTTAGCCTCTAGGTTTCATTTGGGTTAAAGTACCTAGGAGGTCCTTATATTATAGGGATTGGATCAAATTAGTCCTATTATTAAATGGATCAATTTAGTCCCTATACTATTAAAAAGAACCAAAAAAGTCCAAATTGTAGCACAGTTAACATTTACTGTACAAAAAAATGTCTTGAAAATTATTTGTTTCAGTCGCAGTTCAATTCCAAACAAAAGATTTCATTTACTCTATTAAACAATAAATGATATCTTTTAAACAATAAATATTAACTCTATTCCAATTTGATCTTAGTTGATTCTTTTTAATATTACAGGACTAAATTGATCAACTTAATAGTAGGACTAATTTGATTAGGCCCCTAGAGTACAGGGACCTCTCAGGTACATTCACCGTTTTATTTGTAATAAAAGAAACGGAAATAACTAAGGAAAAGAAGTAAAATGACTTGTTGATTTCTAGCATTTGATGTTTTCAAGCAAAAATTTTGATTTCTCATGAAAATGTTGAATCAGGCATTGTTCAAGTAGGGTATAAGTGAAGCTGATGCAGAAAATGCGTTAAAACTAGTTTTCGAGGGTCGGGATGGTGACTCAAATGATGATCAGGAATCCCGACTTGTTTTTTCAAAGCTTTCAATGGATCACCTATTAATTCAGGCCTCTAAGCAATGGCTTCGAGGTCGAGATGTTCCCAAAGAGACACGGAAGTCAAGGATTGTTCGGTGGCTTCAGTATCGCGGTTTCAACTGGGGTGTTATTTGTTCTGTTTTAAAGAAGTTGGAATCTCAGTATCCTTCCTAAAGGCACCAAAAGCAGCTCAGTTATGGTTCAGCACACAGGTTTTGACTTTAGATTTTGATACCCGTTGTTTGAATTTCGAAATGTATCTTGGGGAAAATATAGATAGGATCACTTCTTTGAAATGCCAACCCTAATAAACTTCTTGATTAAAAGGCTTGTAAGAATTTGAGCAATTAGCGGATGTGTTTCATATGTCTGTTTGTTGTTTTTTGAAATCTTGAGACAAAACATCAAAATATTGAGACAATGACAGTAGCTATTGCTAGTGGAGCTGCATTATCTTTAACATCTGTGGATCATAATTCTTTTGCAGGTTGGAGCATTATATCATTATGGGCCACTTATTTTGCTTTTCTATGTATATTCAATGTATAATTATCTCGCCACTTATGTTCGACTTTATATCCGACATTTATGTTTGACGTTTTCATTCGGGTATGAGATATGATATAACCGGTATTCGATTCTTATATCCGAGTTTGAAGTTTGTTGGTAGCATGTGCTGTGCAGATTAGGACATACAGAGTGTTCCAAATTTAGGTTAGAACATACATTTATGTTCCAATTCACTGTTTAATTTCTCATGCTTTCTTTGTCTTTTCCCCATCTTTTATAAAATAGTTAAATTAGAATTAAGCCTACGTAAAGGAAATTAGGGACATGGGATCCACCAATTGTACCTCAATTCACATCAACTTTGTTACCGAACTACGTTTACTCTAGAAATATTGGGAAAAAAAGGGACATGCATGCTTGAAATTCCAACTTTTTCTGCACCATCAACATCTTGATTTCCATGTTAGCTATAAACTTAACCCGTTAATTCATCAGCTTGTCAAGTGATTATTGAACAAGCCATCACTGAGAATACACCATGCACAATGCTAAAGATAAAGACATATGGTTAAACTGGTCAAGGCAAAACATTAAGACACTTGTAAAAAAATTATGAAAATACAATAGAGATCACTCAGACATTTTGTTCTCCTTTAATGAGCAGTAGCAAAGATTATTGAGACTGAATTGAAAGTCATGAAAGAAGACGTAAACAACAACACCATACAAAATATTTCACTCAAACAAATCATTACAGCCAGACGAAATGCAATGAAAGATGAGGAGCTGCACAATATTAAAAAGAGAGATACCAATGCAACCCTTCACTATAGGCAAAAGCATTCGCAAAACAAGAAATTGTGAAAATACAACACTAATGCTTGAACATCATTTGCGTAATTAGATTCTTCTTCGCTATTGTCACGATTGCCTTTCTTTGACTTTCTTCGCTTCTTCGATGTTGGTTTTCAACCAAATTCACCAACCATTTCGACACCAGTTTGGAAAACAACATATCCCACCGACATTCCGAACACTACTCCGCATCCATAACCTATCAACACCACTTTCCAACCAAAAGCAGTGTTTAATTTTGAGCCATCTTTTTCAAGCATATTTGGAGGTGCTGGCTCAAAGATGTTGCAACCTTTCGACATCGGAAACCCACATAATCCCTTATTTCCTTCATATGAATCATTTCCAAATGTGTTGAATTGCTTGCCTTGAGGAATTTGACCATGGAGTTGATTTTCAGAAACATTTAAGCACGAAAGAAATGGCAGATCTGCCAATCTATTTGGAATCGTCCCAGACAACCTGTTTGAAGATAGGTCCAACCATTCAAGATTTGTCAAATTCCCTATTGAGGTGGGGATACCACCATTAAGGTTATTACGAGAAAGGTTGAGCCCTTTCAATAATTTAAGCTTCCCAATAACCTTTGGAATACCCCCTTCAAACTGATTGTTTGATAGATCAATGATCATCCACATGTTGAAAATTTTCACCAATTCCTTATCTTGTCCTTTCATAACAACTCCAACGGAATAGGTATAGAAGTGAGCACGACCTCCCTGATCATACACCCCCATGTACGACACTGTACTACCAATCTTCTCTTGATTTATGATAGCCTTGAAGCTGATGATGTATCTCGCTAGTAGGGGTCCAGAAAAATAATTACTTGAGAGATCAAAAATTTGGATTTTAGAGAAAAAAGGGCTAGACTTGGAGCTATTGACACACAAGGAACCATGCATATGATTTGACTTCAATACAAGAACTCTTAGCTGAGGAAGACTTCCCAACCAATGGGGAAATGTATCATTGATCCTGTTGTTACCAAGATCTAGCACTTCCAGACCTTTACAATTAAGGATGGATGGAGTCAAAGGCCCTTCTAACATATTTCCATTTAAGTTCAAATTATGCAATTGGCATCCCTTTGCAAATGTTGGAGGAATTGTTCCATAAAACTTGTTCTTCTTCAGATTCAAGAATTCAAGGCTATTGCTCAAATTTCCAAAACATTGCGGAATTGTTCCACTCAAGTTATTGTGGGACAAATCAAGAATTCGAAGAAAAGTGAAATTGTAGATTAAAGAAGAGACCTCTCCATTGAAACTATTATTTGAGATCAGAAAGAGACTGATCGTCGAAGCTGGAATCGGAAGATTTCCATGGATCAAATTGGAGCTCAAGTCAAGAACTACAATATTCTTCCATGGAAATTGCTCAACTTCTGTCAAAGAGTTGTGAGATACATTTAAGTAAGTCAAAGAGTCTTTCCCCACCTCTTGCATCCATTGTGGAATCTTGCCTTCAATTCTGTTGTAAGAGAGGTCTAACCATTCCAAACTTTGAAGCCCTTTCAAAAATTGGGGGAATTCACCAAGATTGCAAGATGTCAAAATTAAGCTTTTAAGATTAGGGAATATATGGTTAATACTAGAAGTGCTATTAGATGTTAAGGATAGGCTGTTATATGAAAGGCCAAGATATTGGAGATTTGGAAGGTTTGAGAATATGCTCAACTCTATGACACCACTAAGATTATTTGAGGATAAAATGAGTTCGTTTAGATTGAGAAGTTGGGATATTGAAGATGGAAGAGGACCTTGGAGTTTATTATTCCCTAACTCTATCAATTCTAGTGATTTGGATTGGAATTCTTTGATATGCCCACTTAATTGATTTTGAGAGAGAGATATTTCCTTTAAGGAGGGAGCAGTATACAACCATGACGGAAGTGTTCCATTGAGTAAATTGTCATATAAGTATAAATATATTAGATTAGGAAAAGCGATTATCTCTTCTGGGATGGAACCTTCTAATGAATTATCACTCATAGACAATATTTCAAGCTGCGTTAGGTTTAGAATTGACGATGGAATTTGTCCACTGAATTGGTTCTTTGACAAGTCTAAATGAGTGAGTTGCAAGAGGTTTCCCAATGATCTTGGAATTTGTCCACTCAATTGGTTCCACGACAAGTCTAAATAATTGAGTTGCAAGAGGTTTCCCAATGATCTTGGAATTTGTCCACTCAATTGGTTGTTTGACAAGTCTAAATGAGTGAGTTGCAAGAGGTTCCCCAATGATCTTGGAATTTGTCCACTCAATTGGTTGTCTCCCAAGTTGAGGAGATTGAGGTTTGGCAAGTCAAAAATGTTTTTTGGGAATTTTCCTTGCAAATCACAACTAGCAAGACTGAAAGACCTTAAAGAAGAGGATAGATTCATGAAGACATGAGCATTAACAGAAGACATGTTGATTCCATCCAAAAACAGATGTCTGACCTCGGTTAGGTTGTGAACAAGTCCCTCCACAGCATGTTTGTCAAATGTTAGGTCAGAAGTCCGAGAGGAGAGATCAAGTGAAACCAATTTTGACAGGTGGGAGACTTGGGATGGGACCTTTCCTGAAAATTCTGCGTAAGAAAGGTTGAGGTAGAATAGGCTTGTAAATCGACAAAACTCAGATGGAATTTTGGAAAGATTAAAATCATTGTAGGCAAGGTTGAGTTTTTGAAGGTGAGGAAGAAGGAAGAGAGTGGTATTGGAAGGGAAGTTGCCATATAGCCAACTGCAGCTCAAGTCAAGGGCAATAACATGAGCATTTCGGTGGTCACAAGTGACCCCATCCCATGAGCAGCAATCTGTACCCTCCTTCCATGAATTTGTCTTGGGATAAGATTCGTCGCAATTCATAGGAACATTCTCTGTCGGAGTGATGGAAAAGGAGTTCTTGAACTGGATTAGTGAAGAGCAAGAGTGAGATCCTGAAGAAGAAGCACAAAGATGGGGAAAGAAGAGGAATAGGGAGAGAAAGAGATAGGAGGCCATGTTATGTTTGTAGAGGAAGATGAAGGATAGGAATGGTATTTATAGGCAACAAATAATACCACAACATTAGTGTTAGTCTTTTTTGCTTTTACATTGAAAAGCTATGGATATTAGATTTTCAAAATTTTTGTATTTTTTCACAATCATCAACAATCACTTAGTCAAAATTGGATGCTTTTTTTAAAGCAAAATCTTGAATTTCATTTGAATTCCCTAAACAACTAAAAAAATTAAGATTGATGAGATTACAAAGTAGATTGACTTAGTCTTCTTCCCTATAACACGTAAAGAAACCAAAGCTAATTAATGTGGAAATTCTTTTCCACACAAAAGAACAAAATTGTGCTCTATTCACTACGTTTGAGGAAGACTAAGACCAACAATTGTTTATTAACTATACTTTTAATTCCACAAAGAAAGACAAAGACTAACAATTGTCTATTGACATCACACTTGCTGTTGCTTCCTCCTATGTCTCTCACCTAAACTTAATTTACAAGCAATGTGGAAATTTCGGACATTTGTGCCACAATGTACAATAATTCCACACCATTTGCAGTATTGACTACGTTTACTTGAGGGAAAACAAAGAAATGAATGCTGGAAATTTTAACTAGTTTGTACGGTCAATGAAGCTACCTAAAAGCCATTAAGGGTATCAATTTATGAGAATAAATTACGGATTTTGAAGGAAGAATACAATGGTGAAAGAAATGAAGTTTTGAAGATGAAAAATATTAAGAGATGAAGATGATCAGATTCAAAAACAAAGGAAGATGAAGATGATCAAGCAAAATTTTGTAATTTTGTAATTCATAAACAAACTAAGAATGATGAGATTAAAAAGTAGATTGGCTTAGTCTTTTTCCCTATAACACCTAAAGAATGTGAGTGTTTATTCACTTGGTATGTATGGCTGTCAACTAATGTTGATTGAGTGTCAACATACGAGTAGACAAGTTGAAGTTCAAGTTTGCAGTGTGAAGGAGTTACTTCCATCAGAGAAACTTGTCACTGTCATGATTATGCCAAATTATTTTCCACACAAAGAAGAAAATTTTATAGTATTGACTATGTTTAACTCGAGACAAGGATGATGAGATGAGCATGAAGATCGCTAGAAATTTGATCTCCCCATTAAGTATTCAGTGTTTGATACAATAGATTTGGATTTTATTATTGTATTTCGTTAAATGATAGTTTATCTATTTTTCGTAACTACTAAATTTTTTATCTTCATTTCTTGTTAACTTATTTTGTTTTTTTGCATTACTAAATTTCAGTAATTAATTGATGTTGTTTTTGCCAAACTTTGAGAGGTGTTAGTTCATCTTTAAATATGGTGTTAGGTAGGGGTGAGCGTTCGATCGAATCGAATCGAATCGAATGAAAAAATTTCGAGTTAATCGAGTTGACGAATCATATTTTATCATGCTAATTTGATTTGAAATTTTCTAATCGAGTCGAGTGAGATGAAATTGAATCAAATCGAATCGAATATATTTGTTCGAGTTAAATTTTAAAAATAATTTTGGGTCCTTGTAACCACTATCACCCATCGTAATATAATGTGTCCACCTTAATCAAATTTTATTAACTTTCATCACCTCATAATTTATTTATTAATCTTTTATATACGGGTTAGCTTCTTTGCTTGCTTAGTTATTTTAATTATCTTCAGATTTTTGTCACCATATATGTTGGAATTAAAATATATATTAAATGTAAAATGTGATTTTTTAATAAAAGTTATTTTAAAGATAAAATATGAAATTGATACCAATATAAAATTTTAATACTAATATTTTATGGTATAATTAATAATTCAATTTAATATAAATATTCAATATGACTAAACAATTCAATAATATAAATAATATAAAATGTGAAATTTAATTTAATAATATAAATAGTAGATATAAATAAAATTATTGCTATTTATGTTTAGTGATTTTTTGTGGATAATTTTGATTTTTTATTTGAGAGTAAAAGGTGAGAAGTAAAAGTTTAGGGGAAAATAAAAAGTTTGGGGAATAAAAGTTTGAGTGAAAATAAATAGGGAGTACAATTTTGGGGGAGGGATGGGTTTGGGGTAGATGGGAGGTAGGATGGGAAGGAGTAAAAGTTTTAGGGAAAAGTGGGAGGAGTAAAAATTTGGGGGAAATAAAAGTTTTGAGGGTTTTTGGAGTAAAATTTTGAGAAAAGTAAATGGGAGAGTAAAATTTTGGTGGGAAATAAATTTTGGGTAGATTGGAGGGTTGGGATGGGAGGAGAATAAAACTTTTGGGGGAAAAGTGGGAAGGAATATAAATTTTGAGGGAAAAGTAAAAAAGTTTGGGAGTTTGGGGTAAAATATAAAATATTATATTTTAATATTCAATTATTCAATTATTCGAGTTATTCAATTCAAAACTCAACTCGATTTGAACTCGAAATTAAAAAAATTGAGTTGACTGAATAACTCGATTAACTCGAATAATTCGATTCGCTTAACTCGAAATTCAAATTTTTTTCGATTTTTTTGATTCGAATCGAGTTTTGCCCACCCAGTGTTAGGGGCTCATTTTCATTAATCTATTTTAAAGTTTTAACAGAAATAAAATCTCTGATCTTGAAATTGAAGATTCTCAAAATGTCGATTTTTGCTTCAAAATCTCATCCACACTTCAGTTTCGAGTTTTCTCATTTCCCTGCTGGTAAGCTCTCCCACTCCAAATTTTGGGTTTTTTTCTTTTTTCTTTTTCTATTCTCTGTTTGTTTCCTAGGAAAATGAAAGTAAGTGAAGCAAAATTGGTACTTTGATTCACCTGTTTCACGTTTGATCAATCCGAACCCTAAGTTGACCTAATCCAATTTGATCATTAAACGCCAATGTAATCCGAAATAATCCCCGCCATAATGGCCCAACCCAAAAACTCGAATAACTTGAACTGACTCAAACTGAAATGATCCGAAAATATTAAAACTCGATTTGTCCCAATCTAGATTGACCCGACTTGCCTAGTTCTAAAGCTTTGACTTTTCAGGGTGAATGGCAACAAGGCAATATTTTGAATGATAGTTTGTATGCGGAAGCATTTTCTCGATCTAGATGGTCTTCATCAACCTGGGGACAAGGAGAATCAAGCAAGTAAGCACTCCTCTTTCGAATTAAAATTTTCGAGTAACTTCTTTTGTTTCGTAATTATGTTAAAACCATATTGACAAATAAGGCTTTGTTTGGTTGCTAGTACTAAGTTTCTCAGAAAGTTGGTTTTGATCCCTCTACTATACTAAAATTTGGGATTTAGTCCTGGTACTAAAATTATTTGGCATAATTTGGACTAACTAATAATATTACAATAGTAAGAGTACAAAATTATGCAAAATTAAAGTATAAGGGACAAGATCTTAAATTTTAATGTGGTAGAGCGACCAAAACAATAATTTGACCATTTTAGTCCTATATGTACAATGAACTTGCTGTTTTTATAATTGATCATAATACTAAGCCTCTAGGTTTCATTTGGATTAAAGTACCTAGGAGGTCCCTATATTATAGGGATTGGATCAAATTAGTCCTATTATTAAATGGATCAATTTAGTCCCTATACTATTAAAAAGAATCAAATAAGTCCAAATTGTAACACAATTAACATTTACTGTCTAAAAAAATGTCTTGAAAATTATTTGTTTCAGTCGCAGTTCAATTCCAAACAAAAGATTTCATTTACAGAACCACAAAAACTTTAAAAAGGTAGTTACTCTATTAAACAGTAAATGATATCTTTTAAACAATAAATATTAACTCTATTCCAATTTGATCTTAGTTGGTTCTTTTTAATATTACAGGGACTAAATTGATCCACTTAATAGTAGAAGGACTAATTTGATTAGGCCCCTAGAATACAGGTACCTCTCAGGTACATTCTCGATTTTATTTGTAATAAAAGAAACGGAAATAACTAAGGAAAAGAAGTAAAATGACTTGTTGATTTCTCGCATTTGATGTTTTCAAGCAAAAATTTTGAATTCTCATGAAAATGTTGAATCAGGCATTGTTCAAGAAGGGTATAAGTGAAGCTGATGCAGAAAATGCGTTAAAACTAGTTTTCGAGGGTCGGGGTGGTGACTCAAATGATGGTCAGGAATCCCGACTTGTTTTTTCAAAGCTTTCAACGGATCACCTATTAATTCAGGCCTAGAAGCAATGGCTTCGAGGTCGAGATGTTCCCAAAGAGACACGGAAGTCAAGGATTATTCGGTGGCTTCAATATCGCTGTTTCAACTGGGGTGTTATTGGTTCTGTTTTAAAGAAGTTGGAATCTCAGTATCCTTCCTAAAGGCACCAAAAGCAACTCAGTTATGGTTCAGCACACAGGTTTTGACTTTAGATTTTGATACCCGTTGTTTGAATTTCGAAATGTATCTTGGGGAAAATATAGATAGGATCACTTCTTTGAAATGCCAACCCTGATAAACAGCTCATCTTAACTCCTAACATAAACCTTACCATAGTGCCCCATAGACTCTAGTCCGGATGTGATTACCTATATTGCTCCGAGTACTCGTGTCTGACACCCATGTCTTGTAAAAAAAAAAAAAATCCATGCTTGAATACTCGTATTTGATGCTCACACCCATTTCCAATTAACGTAGGCCATTTCTAACCTGTTGATACCATCTTGAGTCTTGACATTGATTAGATTAACCATTTTTTTTTTACAGCCGTGTCGTTAGCTTATAGATGAATTCTTGATTAAAAGGCTTGTAAGAATTTGAGCAATTAGCGGATGTGTTTCATCTGTCTGTTTGTTGTTTTTTGAAATCTTGAGACAAAACATCAAAATATTGAGAGAATGACAGTAGCCATTGCTAGTGGAGCTGCATTATCTTTAACATCTGTGGATCATAATTCTTTTGCAGGTTGGAGCATTATATCATTATGGGACACTTATTTTGTTTTTCTATGTATATTCAATGTATAACAAGTTTAAACACTTTTTTTTTATTATCTCTAGTCCAATTTTGGGTGTGACACAATGACTTAGAAACTAAATCTATTTTTGTAAGCAGAAATTAGTCTGATTCATTCTTCACATAATTGATGTTTTTGTATTTTCAGTAATCCATGAAGTATTCAGTATTTGATACAATAGATTTTGATTTTATTATTATATTTTGTGGAAGGATTGTTTATCTATTTTAGTAACTACTAAATTTTTTATCTTCATTTCTTGCTAACCTATTTTGTTTTTTGCATTACTAAATTTCAGTTATTAATTTATGTTGTTTTTTCCAAACTTTGAGAGAGGTGTTAGTTCATCTTTAATTAAGAGATTATGAATAATCTCTGAATGAAAATGAGCCCCTAACACCATATTCTGTCCAGATAGCAATAACATATTTTACCTCGAAGCTGGAATAGCTCATTTGGCTGGAGCGTGTGGCTGTTAACCACAAGGTCGGAGGTTAAAGCCCTCCTACTAGCGTCTTATTTTTGATTAAATTTCATCTTTGGTCCCTTTAAATTCCTTTTTGCTTTAATTTGATTACTTTCTAGCGTTGCAAATTACGCAACAGTCTTCAAATGTCTTATTAAATATTACTGCCTTGATTGTCAAATCTTAAAATTTCAAACAAGTTTAAACATTAAATATAAAATAGTTAAATTTCAATTAAGCCTACGTAAAAGAAATTAGGGACATGGGATCCACCAATTGTACCTCAATTCACATCAACTTTGTTACCGAACTACGTTTACTCTAGAAATAGAGGGGAAAAAGGGACATGCATGCTTGAAATTCCAACTTTTCTGCACCATCAACATCTTGATTTCCATGTTAGCTATAAACTTAACCTGTTAATTCATTAGCTTGTCAAGTGATTCATGAACATGCCATTACAGACACTACGAAATGCAATGAAATACATAGGAATTGGCACAATTTTAAAGACAGACAGATACCAATGCAACCCTTCACCATCGGCAAAAAGGTCTGCAAAACAAGAAATTGTGAAAATACAACACTAATGCTTGAACATCATTTGCAGTAATTAGATCCTTCTCCGGCAAAACGGTCTATTGTGAAAATACAACACTAATGCGATTGCCTTTCTTTGACTTTCTTCTTCTCCTCTTCTCATGTTGGTTTTCAACCAAATTCACCAACCATTTCGGCTTACCAGTTTGGAAAACAACATATCCCATCGACATTCCGAACACTACTCCGCATCCATAACCTATCAACACCACTTTGCAACCAAAAGCAATGTTTGATTTTGAGCCATCTTTCTCAAGCACACTTGGAGGTGCTGGCTCAATGATGTTGCAACCTTTTGACACCGGAAACCCACATAGTCCCTTATTTCCTTCATATGAATCATTTCCAAATGTGTTGAATTGCTTGCCTTGAGGAATTTGACCATAGAGTTGATTTTCAGAAACATTTAACGACGAAAGAAATGACAGATCTGCCAATCTATTTGGAATCATCCCAGACAACCTGTTTGAAGATAGGTCCAACCATTCAAGACTTGTCAAATTCCCTATTGAGGTGGGGATACCACCATTAAGGTTATTCTGAGAAAGGTTGAGCCCTTTCAGCAAGTTAAGCTTCCCAATAACCTTTGGAATCTCCCCTTCAAACTGATTGTTTGATAGATCAATGAACATCCACATGGTGAAAATTTTCACCAATTCCATATCTTGTCCTTTCATAACAATTCCAATGGAATAGGTATAGAAGCCACTACCTCCATGATCATGCACCCCCATGTACGACTCTGTATCTGTACTACCAATCTTCTCTTGATTTATGATAGCCTTGAAGCTGTTGATGTATCTCACTGGTAGGGGTCCAGAAAAATAATTACTTGAGAGATCAAAAATTTGGATTTTAGGGAAAAAAGGGCTAGACTTGGAGCTATTGACACACAAGGAACTATGCATATGATTTGACTTCAATACAAGAACTTGTAGCAGTGGAAGACTTCCCAACCAATGAGGAAATGTATCATTGATCCTGTTGTTTCCAAGATCTAGCACTTCCAGACCTTTACAATTAAGGATGGATGGCATCAAAGGCCCTTCTAACAGATTTCCATTTAAGTTGAAATTACTCAATTGGCATCCCTTTGCAAATGTTGGAGGAATCATCCCATAAAACTTGTTCTTCTTCAGATTCAAGAATTCAAGGCTGTTGCTTAAATTTCCAAAACATTGCGGAATTGTTCCACTCAAGTTATTGTAGGACAAATCAAGAATTTGAAGAGAAGTGATATTGCAGATTAAAGAAGATACTTCTCCATTGAAACTATTATTTGATATCAGAAAGACTTTGATCGTCGAAGCTGGAATCGGAAGATTTCCACGGATCAAATTGGAGCTTAAGTCAAGAACTTCAATATTCTTCCATGGAAAGTGATCAACTTCTGTCAAAGAGTTTTGAGATACATTCAAATTCCACAAAGAGTCATTCCCCACCTCTTGCATCCACTGTGGAATCTTGGCTTCAATTTTGTTGTAAGAGAGGTCTAACCTTCCCAAACTTTTATGCCCTTTCAAAAATTGGGGGAATTCACTAAGATTGCAAGATGACAAAATTAAGTATGTAAGATTAGGCAATATATGGTTAACACTAGAAGTAAGATTAGATGTTAAGGATAGGCTGTTATATGAAAGGTCAAGATATTCGAGATTTGGAAGGTTTGAGAAAATGCTCAACTCTATGACACCACTAAGATTATTTGAGGATAAGCTGAGTCGGGTAAGATTGAGAAGTTGGAATATTGAAGATGGAAGAAGACCTTGGAGTTTATTATTCTCTAACCGTATGGATTCAAGTGATTTGGATTGGAATTCTTTAATATGCCCACTGAATTGATTTTGAGAGAGACATATTTGCTTTAAGGAGGGAGCAGCATACAACCATGACGGAAGTGTTCCATTGAGTAAATTGTCACGTAAGTTTAAAGTTATTAGATTAGGAAAAGTGGTTACCTCATCTGGAATGGAACCTTCTAATGAATTTTCATCTAATAGCAAGTATTCAAGCTGCGTTAGGTTTAGAATTGATAATGGAATTTGTCCACTCAATTGGTTCCAACAAGCTTAAATCAGTGACTTGCAAGAGGTTTCCCAATGATCTTGGAATTTGTCCACTCAATTGGTTGTTTGACAAGTCTAAATGAGTGAGTTGCAAGAGGTATCCCAATGATCTTGGAATTTGTCCACTCAATTGGTTGTTTGACAAGTGCAAGACAAGTCTTGGAATTTGTCCACTCAATTGGTTCAGCGACAAGTCTAAATGAGTGAGTTGCAAGAGGTTCCCCAATGATCTTGGAATTTGTCCACTCAATTGGTTGTCTCCCAAGTTGAGGAGATTGAGGTTTGGCAAATCAAAAATGTTTTTTGGGAATTTTCCTTGCAAATCACAATGAGTAAGACTGAGAGACCTTAGAGAAGAGGATAGATTCATGAAGACATGTGAATTAACAGAAGACATGTTGATTCCATCCAAAAACAGATGTCTGACCTCGGTTAGGTTGTGAACAAGTCCCTCCACAGCATGTTTGTCAATTGTACATTGGTCATAGTCAAAAATATACGAAGAGGAGAGATCAAGTGAAACCAATTTTGACAGGTGAGAGACTTGGGATGGGACCTTTCCTGAAAAATTTGCGTGAGAAAGGTTGAGGTAGAATAGGCTTGTAAAACGACCAAACTCAGATGGAATTTTGGAAAGATTAAAATCATTGTAGGCAAGGTTGAGTTTCTGAAGGTGAGGAAGAAGGAAGAGAGTGGTATTGGAAGGGAAGTTGCCATATAGCCAACTACAGCTCAAGTCAAGGGCAATAACATGAGCATTTAGGTGGTCACAAGTGACCCCATCCCATGAGCAGCAATCTGTACCCTCCTTCCATGAATTTGTCTTGGGATAAGATTTAAGGCCAGCAATCTCATCGCAATACCAAGCAGCATCCTCTGTCTGAGTGATGGAAAAGGAGTTCTTGAACTGGATTAGTGAAGAGCAGGAGTGAGATACTGAAGAAGAAGCATAAAGATGGGGAAAGAAGAGGAATAGGCAGAGAAAGAGATAGGAGGCCATGTTATGTTTGTAGAGGAAGATGAAGGATAGGAATGGTATTTATAGGCAACAAATAATAGCACAACATTAGTGTTACAGTCTTTTTTGCTTTTACATTGAAAAGCTATGGATATTAGATTTTCAAAATTTTTGTATTTTTCACAATCATCAACAACCACTTAGTCTTCTTTTTACCATATATTTTTCATTTTTGTCTATTGAATCCACACTTGCTGTTGCTTCCTCCTATCTCTCTCACCTAAACTTAAATTACAAGCAATGTGGAAATTTCGGACATTTGCGCCACAATAAAGTTAATGTTTGTTAACTTTGCCGACGTGGCATCCACATGACACTATATGTGTATGTCACACCAACATTTAATTTTTTTTAAATTAAAAATATTTTTTATATATTTTTACTTTTATTTTTAATTTTTTAAAATCTTTAAAATTTTATATTATTGATGTGGCATTCATACAACAATCCACATATATTAAAAAATTAATTAATTGTTGAAAGTTGTGTTATATTAGAATTAGTTTCTGTTTATTGTCCAACCTTTAAATAACAGAGACCATAAGTTGTTAGTCTGCCGATAATAGCAGGTTAGGTGCTTTTTTTTTTTTTTTTTTGATTTGTCTACCGATTGTAGCAGCCGTCGGGGCTTTTTCTCGATTTTGTTCCAGAATAAAGATCTAAATCAATAAACTGTTTTTAGGTTTTTTTTATAAAAATAAAAGAAAAAAGAGAAGGATAAGAGAGGTATTGAGAAGCGACAATAAAACGCTAGAAAAACAGAGGATGAATTGGCTAATTTAAAAATTGCAGATGAGAAGATGACCCAGTTTGCGATCAAGAATATGGAGAGGAGATCGATGATAGAGTTCAAATTATGTCTAGTAGGCAAAGTTCTGACAAACAGTGCAGTTTACTTCCCATCTATGAGGACAGTTCTTGCAGAATTATGGCATCCAATTGAAGGAGTATCAATAATAGAGATGGAAGATAAAAGAGTTCTTTTTCGTTTTTACAACTTAATATTTGTCTTCAACATTGTTATTGGGCTTTCAATTTTCTGTGAAGCACTTAATGTCTGTCTCCAACGTGTTTACTGCTCCCTCAATTTCACATCAATGCATTCACTTTCAAAGTAGATTTCCAATACTTCCTCTCACTTAATCGACAAGCAATAAGGAAATTTCAGTCATTTGCAGCATAATGTGCAAAATAATTTACAATATAGACTAAGTTTGATGTGGTGAGGAAAACAACACCATGAATGATGAAAATTAAATCCAAGTCTTACCCTAAAGAATAATTAAAGCCAAGACTTGGTAAGTAGACTAATTAGTTTACAAGTAAATATTTGTTATATCTATACAACACCAATTTCTAACTATTGCAGAAGAATGTCCAATACTTCCACATAAATTAACAACAATTTGCAGTCTCCACTACGTTTATTCGAGAAATAGATAGACCAATTCCTTTAATTAGATAACACAAAATTGGAGACCAATTAGGTTTAGTGTTAGTGCCACATATTACTATTTCTCTTTTAGCTAACTAGAAAATTAAAATAGAAAAAAAGATCTCATATCAAAAGAATAGAAGACGCAAAGCTTGGTCCAACACTATTAGTGTGTATTGACTTCAAATGCTTTTACTGTTTGTGTCAACCAAAGGTAACCCACAAGCAATGTGGGACATCTGCATAATGCAGAATTCTACACAAATAATATGAATTTTTTGCAATATTTTCTTTATACATTTACTCGAGAAAACGGTGACTAGGTGAGAAAATTTCACATTCACGCATTGAAGTTCAAGACACCTTTAGAATTTATTGGGACAACGGTAATTATTAGAAAATTTGAGGTGATTGGTAAAGGTGGAGAGTTGAACCATAAAATTATGGTTTTATATTTTACTCTATATGAGACCTTTATAAAGGTATATCGTATGCTTAAAATGATTAAGTGATGAATGAAAAATTGATACTCAAAGTAAATTACTTATGAATTGTGTTGAGAAAAATGAAAAGCATTAATCCCACATTGATTGGGAATTAAGTGTGGAACTTGTATATATATGTAAACCAACTTAATAATTATTCAATGACTAAAGCTTAATCTGATTGAGCTTATGAAGAGCTTGCGGATATTAAACAACCAACCCCTTACAAAACAATAAATTAAGATTAATGAGTAAGAAATTTTGAAAGTAAAAATTATGGAACAATCATAGCCTTATGTTTAGATCTGCTCCTGCGGTAACACCTGCATGTATTCAAGTTGCGTTAGGTTTAGCATTGATAATGGAATTTGTCCACTCAATTGGTTCCATTTCAAGGCTAAATGAGTTAGCGGTAAGAGGTTTCTCAGTGATCTTGGAACCGGTCCTGATAAGCTGGAATAGGACAGATCTAAAAACTTTAAGGACACAAGATTCCCCATTGAGTCAGGCAATCCTCCACAAATATTAAAATCAGATGGAATTGACTATGTTTAACTCGAGACAAGGATTATGAGATGATAAGCTAACTAAAGGAAATAAGGACATCTGATCCACCAATCAATGTTTAAATTCATTATATTACTATGTCCATAGCATTATGCTTTTTGCAGACAAAATCTTGAAAGCAGAGATTATTGAGACTAAAAAATGGAAGTCATGAAAGAAGACAATTAATTGTGCCATACGTAATGTTACATTTAAAACAAACCCTTACAAATAGTACGTAATGCAATGAAAGATGAATTATTACAACAGTAAAAACGGGTGCATGCCAATGCAACCTTTCACCATGGGAAAAGAAATTGACAGACTTCAAAACAAGAAATTATGAAGATACAATATAAGCACTTGAACATCATTTCCACTAACTAGATCCTTCTTCGTCCATTGCTGCCAATTCCATTCTTTCACTTTTTTCTTCGCCTCTTTTCATGTTGGTTTTCAACCAAATTTACGAACCATTTCGGCTTACCAATTTGGAAAACAACATATCCCAAGACCATTCCAAACACTACTCCGCACCCATAACCTATCAACACCACTTTCCAACCAAAATCGATGTTTGATTTTGAACCATCTTTTTCAAGCACATTTGGAGGTGGTGGTTCAATGACGTTGCACAAATATCTCAATTTGATTTGTTTCTAATCAATTTGATTTTATTTTATTCAAATTGATTTAAAGGCACCTTTAATGCAGATTTGTATCTTTATTAATGAAAATTTCTGAAATTCCTTTATATTAAATGCCTATAAAAGCCTCAAGAATTCTTCAGAATTTTTTCGAAAATTGCTCCATATTTAAGGCAAGATTTGTTGGTTGGTCATTGCATAGGTACTACTGCTGCGATTATTTTGTTGTTTTATCCTGCGAGACAGGCGACCAACGTTTTTCCAAGTGCCATAGGAGCAGTCAAATCTGTCTTAAGATAACTGTGAAAACAGTTCTCAACATTTGGTAAAACTCGATTCCCTTATTCGATTTCTTGTTTTTCAAAATCTTATTTATTTAATTATTTTCAGATCTAATGTTTTAAATAAATATAAACATTTATTTAATTTGTTTTATTTAGATCCAGTGTTTTTACATAAATATTAATTTTTGTTTATATTATTTGTTCAAATCTTGTATTTAATAATTATATTAATATTTATATTTGTTCGCTAATGTGTTTTGTCCAACATAATTATCTTTATGGTGGATCCACTTTTTGAATTATATTAACACTGCAAATTATTCAAAAATCTGATGAAATTGTCATTCAAAAATGAATAATGGCATAATGCCAATAGATAAACCAAGCATTCAGCTTGTCAAAATCAGTATATGGTCACCTAATCAATGCCTACTACCACTAATACATTGAAACTTGGTAAACCAAGCTTGTACACATGAACAAAGCTGAGTTAACAGGTCAATCACTATCAAATTACATCAAACATCAAACTAACATAGTTCAGAATGAACTAAATTATATTACATCAAACTAAGGTTACAAAATGAACAAAAAATCAATAGCTGCACTTGCTTCAACAGCTCCTGCATGACTTGGACTGCATGGCCTGCTTCTTGACTGCTCCTGGTGCTACATGCTGACCAAACTTCAACAATAAGCAATAAGGACATTAGATCCACCAATTTATGGTTGAATTCATTACATCATTCAGCTCTGCTATGTACTAATATTATTAGCAAAAATCTTGAAAGAAGACAACCTCAAATTTAAAGACAATTGTTGGTGATTTGAACACAACTTTAATGGTTGATCGGGAGATTTTAAGTGAAAGAAAAGAAAGGGAGCTTTTAGAGAGAAAATAATTGAAGACTTGATATTTTTATTGAATACGTACAGCACTTATATAGTAGTCTTCACAACCAAAAAATAAAAAAAAAAGGCCAAAAAATCAGCAAATAAAATGGAAACTAAACTCCTAAAATAAAACTTATTCAAATTCAATAACAGAAAAATTTAAGTGGTAGCAATCTAAGCATGTAATCTCAACCCTCCTCCTTGTTTAGATGCTACAAACTCCAAGCTTTTTCTTGAAATTTTCAAACTTGCTAAGTGGCAGAGGTTTGGTAAAGATATCTACAATTTGATCTTCAGATTTGCAATAACAAAGAGACACATCGCCATTCTTTTGAACTTCTCGAACAAAGTATAACTTGATGTTGAAATGCTTATTCTTTCCATGAAAGACTGGATTATTGGAGATTGCAATGGCAGCTTGGTTATCAACTAGTATCTCGGTGCTTTGCTTCTGCTCAATGTTTAGATCAACAAGAATCTTCCTTAACCAAAGAGCTTGATTAACTGTTGCTGTTACAGCTATAAATTCTGCCTCAGTAGTGGATTGAGCTACAGTTTCCTGCTTCCTCGAGCTCCAAGAGAACATGCCTGATCCAAGGCAAAAACAGTAACCAGATGTACTCTTCATGTCATCAGTTGAGCCACCCCAATCACTGTCGGAAAAACCAATTAACTTTATTTCTCTGTGCTTTAAAAACTTCACTCCATAATTCTAGGTCCCCTTGATGTATCTGATAATTCTCTTTGCAGCTCTCATATGAGTCTCATTGGGACAATGCATGAATCTGGAGAGAATACTTACATCATTCAAGATGTCAGGTCTGGTTGCTGTTAAGTACATTAGAAAACCTACCAAACTCCTGAACTCAGCTTCAATAACTTTGGGAGAACCATCATCTCTAACCAGCTTCTCTTTTTGATTCATAGGAGTATTCATTGCTTTACAATCTTCCATCTAAAATTTTTTAAGTATCTCCTTTGCATACTTTCTTTGACATATGAACACTTCATCTTGGCTTTGTTTGATCTCAATGCCAAGGAAATATGACATCAGACCAAGGTCTGTCATTTCGAAGACCTTTTTCATCTCCAGTTTGAACTGGTTAACTTGATCAAGATTGTTCCCTGTAATTAGTAAGTCATCCACATAAAGAGAAATGACTAAGGTGTTTGTACCTTCATGCTTCGCATACAGTGTGAGCTCAGATTGACTTTTTTGAAAGCCAAGGCTCATCAAGTGATCATCAATTTTGCTATACCAAGCTCGTGGAGCCTGTTTTAGGCCATATAGAGCCTTTTTCAGAAAGTAAACTTTGTCTTCATTGCCTTTGCTTAAAAAACCTTCAGGTTGCTCGATAAAAATTTCTTCTTGCAAGACTCCATTCAAGAATGCAGATTTAACATCTAATTGGAATACTTTCCAATTTTTTTGAGCAGCAAAAGCAAGCAACAATCTTACAGTATCAAGCCTAGCAACAGGTGCAAATGTTTCTGAATAGTCAACTCCAAAGACTTGTGCATATGCCTTCACAACAAGTCTTGCTTTGAATTTGTTGACTAAACCATCAGGATTTAGTTTGGTTCTAAACACCCATCTTACTCCAATTACCTTCCTGTCCAAGGGTCGATCAACCAGCTCCCATGTTTTGTTTTTCTCTATCATCAAAAGCTCCTCTTGCATTGCAGCCATCCAATGTTGACTGCTTCTTGCATCATCGAACCCTGCAGGCTCACAAATAGCTACATTGCACCTTTGATAAATATCATATAGTAGTCTTGTGCCTCTGACAGGTGTATCATCAGTCAAAACATCTTGGTCTTCATCTTCAGGTTCTTCTGACATGCTGCCAATGATAAAATTGTTTGGTGCACTAGAAATCTGGTTCACCTTGGTCGAATCTTCCTAGTTCCATTGCTCATTTTCAACAAAATGAACATCAGGACTCATAATAACACGTCCAGTGTGTGGTTGAAAGACCCTATAAGCTTTAGATACAGTGTTATACCCAACAAATATGCCAACTTCTGCCTTTTTGTCAAGCTTGTCACGCTTTACCTGTGGAATGTAAGTGAAACAAAGGCAGCCAAATACTTTAAAGAACTTTAAAGAAGGTTTGTAACCATATCAAGCTTCAAATGGTGTCTGATCCTTCACAGCTTTTGTTGAAATCTGATTTTGCAAGTACACAGCAGTGTTTGCAGCTTCTCCCCAAAAGCTTTTTGGAAGATTCTTTTCATGAAGCATGCATCTCGTCATCTCCATTATGAATCTGTTCCTCCTTTCACTTACTCCATTCTGTTGAGGAGTGTATGGTGCTGTCAACTGATGCTTAATTCCAAACTCTTCACAAAACCTGTTAAAGGTTTCTGAAGTGTACTCCTTGCCATTATCAGATCTTAAGGACTGAATCATGCACCCACTTTCATTCTCAACTCTGGCTTTAAATTTCCAGAATACACCAGTAACTTTTGACTTTTGCTTCAACAAGAAGATCCAGCACATTCTTGTTAGATCATCAATAAAAGCAATGTAATAGAGATTACTATTTAATGATGGTGTTCTCTAGGGGCCACAAAGATCAGTATGAACAAGCTGCAGTTTTTTTGAGGCTCTCCATGCTTGTTTAGGAAAGGGTTGCCTATGTTGTTTCCCAAAATTACAAGCATGACAAGGAGGCATGTCATCATCAATGTCTGTGAGTCCTTCAACCAGCTTCTTCAACTGCATCTGAAGTAATCCTCGATGATAAAAGTGCCCTAGTCTTTTGTGCCAAGTCTCAGTGGCACTGGCTCTGGAATTAAAGGCCACTTGCTCCTTCTCCATTGGATCAGGAGCAAAGCTTTTTCCGTTCATTTTGACATTGAACAAGTCTTTGCCACTAGCATCTTTGATCAAGCACTGCTTATTCTCAAACAGTATTTTATAGCCTTTATCCAGAAACTGACCAACACTTAAGAGATTTTGATCAATTTTAGGTACAAAGAAAACATCTGAAATGAACTTTGTACCTTCATAGCTTGTTATAGCTACTGTGCCTTTTCCCTTAACCTCCAGGTGTTCACCATTTTCGATCCTCACTCTCTTGATTTCAGTGTTTCTTATCTCCTCAAAGAGCAATTTGTCATATGTCATGTGATTTGTGCACCCACTATCAATCAACCAGCTCTCACTTAATTCCCTGCCTGAGAAACAAGTGACCACGAATAATAGATCTTTTTCTTCTTGATCAGCCATCTGTGCATCTACTTCTTGCACTTGACCTTTCACTTTGCAAATCACAGCTTCATGTCCAAGTTGATTGCATTTGGAGCATTTGGCATCCGGTCTTCTCCAACACTTGAATGGTGGATGACCTTTCTTCTCACAATGGTGACAAGGTGGGTAGGATTTCTTGGCACCTTCACCTTTGCTCTTCTGATAATTGCCTGATGATCCTCCACTTGTCGACTAGTTTTTGAAATTTTTCTTCTTTTTATACCGCTGTTGTCTTGATGCTTGGCGGTAAGGCACCTTCAATCACCCCTTCTTGCCTCATAGACCTTCTTTGCTCTTGTGCTTGTAAAGCATTCAAGAGCTCAGAAGAGAAATTTTGATGATCCTTGGTGTTTTCCAGAGTAGTAATGGTGGCTTCAAACTTCTCCGGAACAAAGGACCAGCAGCTTTTCCACGATTCTAGAGTCGTTTAACTCGTAACCAAGCAATCTCACCTTGTTGGCAATGCCGAGGAGTTTGTCAGAATATTCTTTCACGGACTCAGACTCCTTCATCTTTTGTAACTCAAAATCCTTGATCAGATTCAGGACTTTCATTCCACGAATCCTCTCATCTCCTGCATTCTCAGCCTAGAGGTAATCCCAGATTTCCTTTGCTGATTTTAGGAACATTATTCGTGTGAAGATCATTTGAGATACAGCTGCAAATAGGCAAGCTTTTGCCTTTGATTTTCTTGTCTTCTTCTCCTTCTGTGCTTTAATCTATGCCATAGTAAGATTTGCTGGAAGTGGAGGGACCTCATAATCCTCTTCTACAGCTTCACAAAGATCCAAAGCCTCCAGGTAAGTCTCCATACGAACTGCCCACATCTGATAATTGTCTCCATCGAAGACTGGTGGTGCAACAACTGAAAAACTTGATTCTCCTTCCATTTTAAACAAATAACCTCATAGATCCCTTAAGAAGATAGCTCTGATTACCAAACTGTTGGTGATTTGAACATAACTTTAATGGTTGATCGGGAGATTTTAAGTGAAAGAAAAGAAAGGGAGCTTTTAGAGAGAAAATAATTGAAGACTTGATATTTTTATTGAATACATACAGCACTTATATAGTAGTCTTCACAACCAAAAAATCAAAAAATAAGCCAAAAAATCAGCAAATAAAATGGAAACTAAACTCCTAAATTAAAGGAGACTTATTCAAATTCAATAACAGAAAAATTTAAGTGGCAGCAATCTAAGCATGTAATCTCAACAACAAGAAATGAACAAGAAAAATCATATATTATAAATATGACTTAGAAACGAAGACCACATATGAATTCCAACAATTGCGTAACCCCAATTAAATTTACTCATAAAATATAAACACTTTATTTTCCCAAGTCTCTACTCAATACTGGTCATTCATATTATCAAGTAATAAAATAAATTTTTATTATGATTTTAACATATTGATCGTTACAGGTATTCTCAAGTGATGATTCCAAATGGTTTATCGTCCTCCACCACAAACTATTAACTATCCAAGTTTGCAGTGTGAAAGCAGGTACTTCCATTAGAGAAACCTTTCACTGTATATTGACTTGGTCTTGTTTCCTATAACACCACCTCATGTTAGGTCCTAGATGGTGGAAGACAGTAGAGACTCGATACAACACCCCAATTGCACCGACAATTAAGCTTAGTTATAAGGAAATTAATAAGGAGATGGAATCCACCAATTTTACCTAAACTCACACCAACATTGTTATTAGGCTGTTCATTTTCTGTGGAGCACTTAATATTTGTCTCCAACGTGTTTACTGCTCCCTCAATCTCACATCAATGCATTCACTTTCAAAATAGATTTCCAATACTTCCTCTCACTTAATCGACAAGCAATAAGGAAATTTCAGTCATTTGCAGCATAAATGTACAAAATAATTTACAATATAGACTGAGTTTGATGTGGTGAGGAAAAACACACCATGAATGATGAAAATTAAATCCAAGTCTTACCCTGAAGAATAATTAAAGCCAAGACTTGGTAAGTAGACTAATTAGTTTACAACTAAATATTTTGCACTCATTATTAAGGCAAATATTAGCCAATAAAAATGCATAATGATTTATTAAGGAAAATATTAGCCAATTAAATTTTAAAATTTTAAATTAGTAAAGATAAAATTACAATTTGACCCTCCTTAAAAATGATAAAAATTTGATTTAATCCTTTAAAAATTATAAAGATATAAACTATTAAAATGGTGAATTTGCATTTTTACTATCATAAAAATTATAATTTAATTTCGGCCCTCTAACAAAATTTTCTGGCTTCTCCCTTGTTTTAGCCGTTCATTTAATTTTTCATCTTTTTTAGCCATTAAACTTGCATTATTTTCCAAATCCCCTCAAACTAGATGGAAAAGTTAATATCTGTTAACTTTGTCGACGTGGCATCCACATGACATTGGAATTCTAGTAAACTTATTGGGGAATTACTTGGTTAACTATTTCTCTTTTAGCTAACTACAAAATTCAAGTACATTACAATGTCAAGTTTTGTTACATGTATCAAATGATTTTTTTTAAATTCAAATATCACACCAACAAATTTAATAGAAGAATTTTAATAGCGTTAACAAATAAAGCTAAATTTTTAGATTTGAAAAGTAGAGGGACTAAATCCCTCAAAATAAAAGTATAGATATTAAACTTCAAATATACAAATTACTACAAGAAGTTTTAGTAAACTATAACTATTAAAGCTAACCCCGAAGCTGGAATAGCTCAGTTGGCTAGAGCGTGTGGCTGTTAACCACAAGGTCGGAGGTTCAAGCCCTCCTTCTAGCGTCTTATTTTTGGTTAAATTTCATCTTTGGTCCCTTTAAATTCCTTTTTGCTTTTATTAGAATGCTTTCTAGCGTTGCAAATTGCACAACACTCGTGTCTCATTAAATTCTCACATTTACGAGTGCTATATATGTTACTCAAATAAAATTCCTCTTAGTTTATATTTGAATTTAAGCATAGAATATAAATATAAAATATTATAAATTTTGCAACAATTTTTTAATAAATAAAAAATACTAAAGTTTATACATATGCTGATATTGGATATTCAGAGAAGTCCCAAGCATCCTTGTACTCTGTAATCTTGAGCATTTACTGAGCTTCAATACGCTCACACTCTTTGCATATACCTTGCAGATAGATAGCAAGTGGGACTAATGGTGAGCTGTGGAGACTGGAAATCCACATAGTCCCTTGTTTCCTTCATATGAATGGTTTCCAAATGTGTTGAACTGTTTGTCTTGAAGAATCTGACCATGGAGTTGATTTTCAAAAACGTTTAAGAAGGACAGAAATGCCGGATCTGCCAAAATCTCTGGAATTAACTCAGTTCAAAAGACTATATAACTCGTAAAGTTTGGTTCGAAAACTGGCATCGTCTATTATTGTTCAACCTTATGAATTCTAGTGATTTGGATTGGAATTCTTTAATAACAGTGTTTTTTTCTTTAATGGTATAAAGATTTTTATTGGAAGAGTTTGAATTGCAGACATTCAAAACCTATATTTTTCCTAGTCATCAACAACCATTTCTTTTTTACCATATATTTTTCATTCACAAAATTGGATACTTTTTTTTTACCAAAATTTTGAATTTCATGTCAGCTCCCTAAACAAATTAACATTCATGAGATTACAAAGTAGATTGACTTAGTCTTCTTCCCTATAATACGTAAAGAAATGAGGAAATGTGGAACAATTGCAGAAGAATGTCGAATAATTCCACAACAATTTAAACCTAACATTTTTTTTATTGCTTACGCTTTTACATTGGATGCTTAATATGTTAGTTTAGACAATTTTTTTTCCATCACTCACCAACCTCATTAGATTCTCCGGGTGCCATTTGGCCATCTCAGGTCTCAAAATAGCATCAAAATGCACACTAATCATTTATTAATATAAAGAGCTAAAACTAAATAAAAACACAAGAAAGATATCTAAATTATTTTCCAGGCAGAAGAAGAAAATGGTGCTCTATTCACTCCCTTTAACTAATGTTTGGATTCAATTTCAATGTGCAAATTGATGTTTGACTATCTCCATCTCACTTTTTATTAATTAAGGAATTTTAATCAAACAAGGATATGACTTAGAATTAATATATAAGCTTACTATTTCAACATTTCAAAAGCAAAAGCTAAAATAATATTTGTCACATCCCATATGTTCATATATAGCTTATAAGACAAAAGTTAAAACAGCCTTGAGTTCCATGTCAAATCTGCAAGCATAGTTCCATGTGTGTGTGTTTAAGTGTCCTCAACCACAAATAATCCAATTTTGCAGAGAAACCACCCATTAAATATAGGTTTGGCAATGAGATGAGCAAGCAGACTGCTAGCTAGAAATTCATGCATCTTTGAATCACCAATTCAATTAATAAGCTTAACTAAAGGAAATAAGGACCTTACATCCACCAATTCAAGCAAGCTACATGTACCCTTTTACAGTCTGCATTGTTCCATGTTTCAATTCATTACATCATTCCTTCAACTCTGCTATATATTATTACTTTCTCCATATAACCAAACCTTTTACTGCTAACTTGTAAAAACATTATGAAAATACAACAGAGATCATTCACACATTTTGTTCTCCTTTCTTCTTTAGTGAGCAGTAGCAAAGATTATTGAGACTAAATTGATAGTCTTGAAAAAAGACATAAACAACACTACCATACAAAATGTTACACTCAAACAAACCATTACAGATAGTAGGAAATACAATGAAAGACAGAGGAATTGGTACAATAATAAAGACAGACAGATACGAATGCAACCCTTCACCATAGGCAAAACAGTCTACAGAACAAGAAATTATGAAAATACAACACTAATTCTTGAACATCATTTGCAGTAATTAGATATATACTTCTTCGTCTATTGCAGAAGTAATCAGTCTACAAGTAAATATTTTTTATATTTATACAACACCAATTTCTAACAATTGCTGAAGATGTCCAATAATTCCAAACAAATTAACAACAATTTGCAGCATCCAATTTGGAGACCATGCTTACAAATTGTGTGTATTAAGTGTCAAATGGTTTAATGTATAATTCCACAGCCATTAAGCGATTTGGTGTATAAATATATAATTCAAGAAGTAGGATCACTATAGACATCCATTTTTATTATTTAAAAAAATCTTAAAATTTTCCACCAATGAACACCTTCAATCACATCAATAACTTCGAATTATTTTATCTAGAATTTTGTAATTTAAAAAAATAGTTACATGGACGGATTGAAATTAAAAATGAGTGACATCCTCAATTAACATCAAGACTAGGGCATACAAATCAAAAGAATAATTGTATCAATGCAAAGGCCTATATATAGGCTAACTAAATAAAACTTTTAAGTATACTAGAACTCTAATTTAATTTAAACAAGAAGTAGTTTTAAACTAAATTGTCTTGTTAACATAAAACTCCTAAATAACTTAAAATACTTAATAATTATCAATAATAATAAGAGCTGATAAATACAATATTGGACCCATATATAATAAAAATTAAGCCTAAAACCTAAATCCAATATGATTTAAGCTTGAATTAAAAGCCCGAAATTCGTAATTCCCGTCATAATCTCGTTCAAAAATTCTGCTTGTGCAGTCTTCACTAAAACAATCATAACTTGAGCTACTGAACTCAAAATCGATTGATTCAACATGCTTTCAAAGCTAAACGATAGATCTTCAAAAAGACATCTCAACCCAGATATGCTAGGATCCCATCCAAAATGTCATCATAAGTTTGTTGATTTCCTAAGCTTCAAAATTAACAGCTTTGGTGATTGGAATTTAATAAATTTCACCCCATCCACTCATGTATCAATAAATCTCCTAAAAGTAGATTGTTTCCAAAATTCAAAAGTTACAAAGAAGAGCATGATGTAAAAGTTGCAGGCAATCCACCCGTGAACTTGTTAGATGAAAAATCAAGCTCCTCGAGAGTTCCACAAACCCGTCCTAACTCAGGAGGGATTTCACCAGTGAACAGATTATAAGCCAAAGATAACGCTTCAAGTTGTTCAAATTTCCCAACAAAACCACAGGAATCTTACACTGCAACCCAATATGGGATAAGTCAAGACCCTCTAGAAGGTGGCAGTTTTTGAGGCTAACTGGGAACTCGGAGTCAGAAGGGCTATTATAAGACAAGGTGAGCTGAGTGAGGCTGCTACACTGCCCAAAATTTAAGGTGGAGAATTTGCCAAAGAAGTTGTTGTGGGAGAGATCAAAAAGCTCCAGAGAATTTAGCATCAAACTCGGTGGTAAGGATCCAGAAAAGAGATTGCATAAGAGATGAAGAAGTATTAAATCCTTGCAATACAGGGGAGAGAAACCAAGTTTTCCCGTAAACTTATTATCAGATATCTTGAATGGCGATGTGGGTGGGGGTTTTTGAGGAATACAAATAATCTCTAGTTTTTTTTTTTAATTAGATTTGGCAAGCATCTGGAATAACTAGTGAATTACAACTCTATTATACCGCAATTGGTGCATTGGTCTTTGCAACCTTAATGCTTTTTGACAGTTGGTTCCATTATCACAAAGCGGCCCCAAAATTGGCTTGGTTCCAAGATTTAAAATCTATGTTGAATATTCACCATTTAGCAGGGCTACTGGGGTTTGGGTCCCTTTCTTGGGCAGGGCATCAAGTACATGTCTCTTTACCGATAAACCAATATGTAAATGCTGGAGTAGACCCTAAATAGATCTCACTTCCCCATGAATTTATCTTGAACTGTGATCTTTTGGCTTGACTTTATCCCAGTTTTGTTGAGGGAGCAATCCCATTTTTTACCTTGAATATTCTACATAAGGTGAAAACTGAGTACTTAATTATTACAATCTACAAACATAGCTGCAACTCGAAAACCCCTTCTTTAAAATTGAATCGATTCATCGGAGAAAGTAAACGAGCAGTTCGATGATCCATCCGCAGCCACGATTTTATTGCATGTTAAACATTTTATTGCATGTTTTTATAATTGATCATAATACTTAGCCTCTAGGTTTCATTTGGGTTAAAGTACCTAGGAGGTCCCTATATTATAGGGATTGGATCAAATTAGTCCTATTATTAAATGGATCAATTTAATCCCTATACTATTAAAAAGAATAAAATAAATCCAAATTGTAACACGTTGACATTTACTATATAAAAAATGTCTTGAAAATTATTTGTTCCAATCATGATTCAATTCCAAATAAAAAATTTCATTTACAGACCACAAAATTTTAAAAGATAGTTACTCTATTAAACAGTAAATGAAACCTTTTAAACAATAAATATTGACTCTATTCCAATTTGATCTTAGTTGATTTTTTTTAATATTACAGGGATTAAATTGATCCAGTTAATAGTAGGACTAATTTGATTAGGCCCCTAGAATACAGGGACCTCTAAGGTACCATTTTATTTGTAATAAAAGAAACGGAAATAACTAAGGAAAAGAAGTAAAATGACTTGTTGATTTCTCGCATTTGATGTTTTCAAGCAAAAATTTTGATTTCTCATGAAAATGTTGAATCAGGCATTGTTCAAGAAGGGTATAAGTGAAGCTGATGCAGAAAATGCGTTAAAACTAGTTTTCGAGGGTCGGGATGGTGACTCAAATGATGATCAGGAATCCCGACTTGTTTTTTCAAAGCTTTCAATGGATCACCTATTAATTCAGGCCTCGAAGCAATGGCTTCGAGGTCGAGATGTTCCCAAAGAGACACGGAAGTCAAGGATTGTTCGGTGGCTTCAGTATCGCGGTTTCAACTGGGGTGTTATTGGTTCTGTTTTAAAGAAGTTGGAATCTCAGTATCCTTCCTAAAGGCACCAAAAGCAACTCAGTTACGGTTCAGCACACAGGTTTTGACTTTAGATTTTGATACCCGTTGTTTGAACTTCGAAATGCATCTTGGGGAAAATATAGATAGGATCACTTCTTTGAAATGCCAACCCTGATAAACAGCTCATCTTAACTCCTAACATAAACCTTACCATAGTGCCCCATAGACTCTAGTCCGGATGTGATTACCTATATTGCTCCAAGTACTCGTGTCTGACTCCCATGTCTTGTAAAAAAAAAAAAAATCCATGCTTGAATACTCGTATTTGATGCTCATACCCATTTCCAATTAACGTAGGCCATTTCTAACCTGTTGATACCATCTCGAGTCTTGACATTGATTAGATTGACCATTTTTTTTACAGCCGTGTTGTTAGCTTATAGATGAATTCTTGATTAAAAGGCTTGTAAGAATTTGAGCAATTAGCGGATTGTTTCATCTGTCTGTTTGTTGTTTTTTGAAATATTGAGACAAAACATCAAAATATTGAGACAATGACAGTAGCCATTGCTAGTGGAGCTGCATTATCTTTAACATCTGTGGATCATAATTCTTTTGCAGGTTGGAGCATTATATCATTATGGGCCACTTATTTTGTTTTCCTATGTATGTTCAATGTATGATTATCTCGCCACTTATGTTCGACTTTATATCCGAAATTTATGTTTGACGTTTTCATTCGGGTATGAGATATGATATAACCCGTACTCGATTCTTATACCCGAGTTTGAAGTTTGTTAGTAGCATGTGCTATGCAGATTAGGACATACAGAGTGTTCCAAACTTTGGTTAGGACATACATTTATGTTTGACCATTTTATAGCTAACAACAATCTGCAGTGTGTTCCAATTCACTGTTTAATTTCTATATTGAAGTGTTTGGTTCTACCATGGAACACGGTTCTTTGCAATTGCAACAAATTACTTGTTGTCACAATAAATCTCTGTTCTCCTCGATACAAGTTCAAATCACCAGGATTTTTCTTAACCATACCGCTTGATTAACAAAGATTTGCCATAGCAACATATTCACCTTCCTCATTGATCGTATACAAGGTTCTCGCTTTTTGAACACCGTAGAATCGTATGTTGATCCAATGGTGAAACCATATCCAGATGTACTCATGTCATCACCGATCCACCCCAATCATCGCTCAGATAGCCTCTCACTTTTTAGTTGTTGAGCCTTGTTAAACTTCAATCCATAGCTTAAGGTACCTTTGATGTACCGAGCACCCTTTTGTCGCTTGAAGGTATTGCATATTGCAAAGAAGGCATGAATCTCGATAGCTTGCAAACAAAGAAACATTAAATCAGGCCGAGTAGCTATTAGATACAACAAACATCCAACTAGACTTACAGAGGAGGACTCATCGACCGCCATAAGCCCTTGACTTGATAACTTCATTCCAACGACCATTGGTGTGCTTGTTGGTTTGCAATTTTCAATTGAAAATTTGCATAAGACTTTCTTAGCAAATGTCTGTTGGCTCAAGAAGATTTCTCTATTGGATTAACTAACCTCCATTCCAAGGAAGTAAGTCATGTGGCCCAAGTCCGACATCTCTAACATCATCTTCATTTTGCTCTTGAAATCTCTTAAGACATTGTCGCTCCTCCCGTGAATCAAAGAAATCATCAACATAAAGAGACACAATGAGTCGAGTTTCACCATTCTTCTTAACATACAATGTGGGCTCACCGATGCTTCTTTGAAATCCCAAACTAATGAGATAACTATCAATTCGAGTATACCAAGCTCGGGAGTTTGTTTCTGCACCATATAGGCCTTCTTGAGCTTATAGACCATGTGCTCTTTGCCCTGGGACAAAGAAACCTTGAGGTTGGTCGATATAGATCTCTTCTTCAAGCAGTCCATTTAGAAATGCTGATTTGACATCGAGTTGGTGTATGGACCATTGCTTTTGTGCTACTAAAGCAATCAATAATTTGATGGTGTCAAGCCTGGCTACTGGAGCAAAGGTTTCCAAGTAGTCTAGGCCATATTTCTGACTAAATCCCTTCACAACCAGCCTTGCTTTAAGCTTGTTTAGTGTCCCATCTGCATTTTGCTTGGCACGATAGACCCACTTGACACCTATGACCTTTCTGTCTTGTGGCCTATCAACTAAATCCCAGGTTTGGTTCTTCTCGATCATCTTCATTTCTTCAACCATTGCGCCTTCCAAATTTCTAGTGTGCTTCAAATTTCTTCAAAGTTTGTTGGCTCCATTATGGCCACTTGGGCCCTTTCATAAACATCACCAATGACCTAGTCCTTCCGATCGACATCATCGATGTCCATTTCGATCACCGCCAGTTTCTCGTGATGACCGCTACTAGCTCTTCCGATGTCTCCATTGGTTGATTCCTATCCCGCCCAAAGAGCCCTTCTCATCAAAGACCACATCCTCGCCATTTGAATTTTCTTTGTGTTTGGATCTATGATCCTATAGCCCTTTTGATCGAGCTATATCCTACTAAAACACTGTGTTGTGACCTTTCAAACAAATTTTGTCTCTCTAGTCACTGGAACTTGAGCATAACAAAGGCATCCAAAGATCTTCGTGAGCTAATAATGGTTTGAAGCCATACCAAGCTTCAAAAGGTGTCTTTCGAGCCAATGCCTTTGTAGGAAGTCTATTCGAAGATAAACAATTGTGTTGATGTACTTCAAATTTCACATAAACTTTGGCATATTCTTCTCAAACAACAAGCATCTTGCCATATCCATGATGCTTCGATTTTTCTTTCACTTACCCCATTTTGTTGAGGTGTATACACATTAGTTAATTGATGTTTGATGCTTGCATTATCAGAATTGTTTGAAATCGAAATAAATATACTCACTCCATTATCGAATTCGATAGTCTTCACATTGCAACCGCGCTTTTTTGCTTCACTTTGAACTTCACAAAGACTTGTGGAACTTCGATTGCTTAGAAAATAGATCCAATGTAATCTTGAATAATCATCAATAAAGAGTATGAAGTACTGCTTCACTAACTAATTCTGCTTTCATGGGACCACATACATCTGTATGAACAAGTTGGAGCTTTTCCGATGCTCTCCAGGCTTGATTTGAGGGAAAGGGTAGCCTGGCTTATTTTCTGTCGACACACTTCATGATTTCATTATTGCATGTCAATTAGTGAAATTCTCAACCAGTTCTTCATGGATCATTCTGGTCATTACTTTAAAGTTTGCATGACCAAGTCTCTTGTGCCATATCTTTGAATCACTTTTTGAGGTAGTATAGGCTGCATTCAAACCTTTTGACCAATTAACCTCAAAGGAGTTATCAGTCATAGTGACTGTCATAAATCATGATCCATTTGAATCAGTTATTTGACACTCTTTATCTTTGAACACCAGTGAGTATCCTTTATCCAGGAGCTGAGGTATACTTAACAAATTTCTGTCAATCTTGGGTACAAGAAGTACATTGGAAATCACTTTGTTGCCTATTGGAGTTGATATTAGAACATCTCTTTTGCCTTCAGCATTGATGAACTGACCATTTGCAACCTTGACTTTGGTTTGAAAACTTCTGTCTAAGGTTTTGAAGATTGATGCATTAGGTGACATATGATTTGTGCATCCACTATCTGGTAGCCAAGCTTCAGAGTCTCTTTTCTGGTCACTTAAGCATGACACAAGAAAACTTGTTCTTCTTGGTCACTATCTTCTTCACCACTCGAGCCTCAAATTTTGGTTGCTATTGAGTCCGCCTTGGTTTACTTTTGTTTTTACGCACCTTTTCAACATGTCCTTTCTTCTTACAGCTCGCATAACGATCGTGCCTAAACCAAAGATTTGTTTTCGTGATGGCCTGCTTCTACAAAATTTGCGAGGTGGTCATTAGTCCTTGCAACATCAAGCTTAGGCCTATTTTTCCGTGTCCTCTTGCCCTTGTAGGCGTGTCTTGGTTGAGGAAGTCCTGCTTTAGCTTGGAAAGCACCTTCTTGGTGCTCCTCATTCCTACTTGCCCTCCTTTGCTCTTGTACATAAAGAGCATTTATCAACTCGGCTTAGAGTGATGTTGAGAGGTCCTTGAGTCCTCAAGGGAAGATATTTTCATTCATACCTCCTCGTAAGGTAGATAGCACTTTCTCCACTATTCTTTCTTCACTAAACCGCCACCTAGGAGCCTTATGTCACATTACAACAGCCATTATTCTGTCTCGAGTATTGTCTTACTCCTCTTCTTTCATCTTCAAATTCTTGAAGTCCCTCCTAAGATTCAAGAGCTATCGCTGCTCGGTTCTTTCAAAGGCTTTGGAATTCTTCCTTGAGTTTGTCCCAGCCCGCTTTGGAGTCTCACAGCCATAATCCTTGTAAAGATGACATCCGAGACACGCTTTGGATGCAAGACATAGCCTTATGCTTCTTGGTCTTCTCCTCAAGATGTTGTCTCATCTCGAGCCACAGCTTGGATTGGCTCAAGGGTTCGGTTCAACATCGGTGGTGATAACCTCCCATAAGTCAAAGGCCCGGGTAAGTTTTCATCTTAACTCGCCATATGTGAAAGCTTTCTCTACTAAAGACCGTGGTGCAAATTGGTGAGAAGCTTGATGTGGCCATTGACTTTGAGTTTATCAAAGAAAAGGTCCTCCAAGAATGAAGCTCTAGATACCAATTGTTGGGTTTACAATCAACTAGCAGCTAGCATAAGTCAAGTTTGAGTTCCAAGGCTCGAGACTTGCAAAGAAAAGAAATGACAAAGATGATAGAAGAAGAAAGAAAACGTGAAGGAAAAGAATGGAGCTTGGATTTTGAATGAAAATCAGTCATTTTTCATTACAACACATTGATAACTTATAGCTAATACAAATGACAAAGGCAAATCATGGTTGTCATCACCTAATCTTTACCTAACACCACTTAAACTTATGGAAACTTGAAATAATAGCTTGTACACTTAACCTAGCTGATATGATCAGCTTTGTCTCTATCAAAATGACATGAAATGTCAACCTAACATGGTTCAAAATAAACCAAACTAAGTTACATTGGCATTAGATTACAAAATAGCAAAAAATTAAAACTTGGTTCACATAAAATAACAGTTGCAGCATAGCTAGTTTCCTTGAGCTGCTTTTGGACGTGGCATGGGCTGCATGGAGGCCATATTTCAACAAATTTCTCATGCTTTCTTTTTCTTTTCCCCATCTTTTATAAAATAGTTAAATTTGAATTAAGCTACACGAAGGAAATTAGGGACATGGATCCACCAATTGTGCCTCAGTTCATATCAACTTTGTTACCGAACCACGTTAATTCTAGAAATAGAGGAAAAAGGGACATGCATGCTTGAAATTCCAACTCTTTCTGCACCATCAACATGCATGCTTGAAATTTCTGTTAATTTATTAGCTTGTCAAGTGATTCATGAAGAAGCCATCATTGGGAATACACCATGCACAATGCTAAAGACAAGGACATATGGTTAAATCGGTCAAGGCAGAATGTTAGACACACTTGTAAAAAAATTATGAAAATACAATAGAGATTACTGAGACATTTTGTTTTCCTTTAGTGAGCAGTAGTTAAGATTATTGAGAATGAATCGAAAGTCATGAAAGATGACATAAACAACACCATCATACAAAATGTTACACTCAAACAAACCATTATAGACAAAGACAAATGCAATAAAAATAGAGGAACCGACACAATATTAAAGATGACAGATACCAATGCAACTCTTCACCATAGGCAAACGGTCGCAAAACAAGAAATTGTGAAAATACAACACTAATACTTGAACATCATTTGCGAATTAGATCCTTCTTCTATTGATGAGGTTGCCTTTTTTTGACTTTCTTCTTCGCCTCTTCTCATGTTGGTTTTCAACCAAATTCACCAACCATTTTGGCTTACCAGTTTGGAAAACAACATATCCCACCAACATTCCGAACACTACTCCGCATCCATAACTATCAACACCACTTTTCAACCAAAAGCAATGTTTGATTTTGAGCCATCTTTTCAAGCACACATGGAGGTGTCCGCTCAATGATGTTGCAACCTTTCGACACCTAAACCCACATAGTCCCTTATTTCCTTCATATGAATCATTTCCAAATGTGTTGAATTGCTTGCCTTGAGGAATCGACCATGGAGTTGATTTTCGTAAACATTTAAGGATGAAAGAAATGATGATCCGCCAATCTATTTGGAATCGTCCCTGCATAACCTGCTTGAAGATAGGTCCAACCATTCAAGACTTGTCAAATTCTCTATTGAGGTGGGGATACCACCATTAAGGTTATTATGAGAAAGGTTGAGCCCTTTCAAAGATGTTAAACTTCCCAATAACCTTTGAATCTCCCTTCAAACCGATTGTTTGATAGATCAATGATCATCCACATGGTGAAAATTTTCACCAATTTCGATCTTGTCCTTTCATAATAATTTCAATGGAATAGGTATAGAAGGCACCACCTCCACGACGATACACCCCATGTACGATGTTGTACTACCAATCTTCTCTTGATTTATGATAGCCTTGAAGTTGATGTATCTCACCGGTAGGGTCCGTAAAAATAATTACTTGAGAGATCGAAAATTTGGATTTTAGAGAAAAAGGGCTAGACTTGGAGCTATTGACACACAAGGAACCATGCATATGATTTGACTTCAATACAAGAACTTGTAGCTATGGAAGACTTCCCAACCAATGAGGAAATGTATCATTGATCCCGTTGTTACCAAGATCTAGCAGCCCAGACGCTCACAATTAAGGATGGATGGTGTCAAAGGTCCTTCTAATGATTTCCATTTAAGTTCAAATTACTCAATTGGCATCCCTTTGCAAATGTTGGAGGAATCGTCCCATAAAACTTGTTCTTCTTCGATTCAAGAAATCAAGGTCGTTGCTCAAATTTCCAAAACATTGTGGAATTGTTCCACCTCAAGTTATTGTGAGACAAATCAAGAATTCAAGAGCACGGCATTGCATATTAAAGAAGAGACCTCTCCATTGAAACTATTATTTGAGATCAGAAAGACATTGATCTTCGAAGTTGGAATCGGAAGATTTCCATGGATCAAATTGGAGCTTAACTCAAGAATTTCAATATTCTTCAATGGAAATTGCTCAACTTCACAAAGAGTTATGTGATACATTTAAATACCACAAAGAGTCATTCCCCACATCATGCATCCATTGTGGAATCTTTCCTTCTATTCTGTTGCAAGAGAGGTCTAAACTTTCCAAACTTTTAAGCCCTTTTAAAAATTGGGGGAATTCACCAAGATTACAAAATGACACCATTAAGTGTGTAAGATTAGGCAATATATGAATGACACTAGAAGTAAGATTAGATGTTAAGGATAAGCTGTTATATGAAAGGTCAAGAATTTGGAGATTTGGAAGGTTTGAGAACATGCTCAACTCTATAACACCACTAAGATTATTTGAGGATAAAAAGAGGCTGGTAAGATTGAGAAGTTGGAATATTGAAGATGGAAGAGGACCTTGGAGTTTATTATTCTCTAACCTTATCAATTCTAGTGATTTGGATTGGAATTCTTTGATACGCCCACTGAATTGATTTTGATAGAGAGATATTTCCTTTAAGGAGGGAGCAGTATACAACCATGACGGAAGTGTTCCATTGAGTAAATCGTTGTCTAAGTATAAATATATCGATTAGAAAAGCGGTTACATTCTCGTCTCGAATGGAACCTTCTAATGAATTTTCGTCATATCCATTTTTTCAAGTTGTGTTAGGTTTAGAATTGATAATGGAATTTGTCCACCAATTGGTTCCTATCCAAGCTTAAATAAGTGAGTTGCAAGAGGTTCCCCAATGATCTTGGAATTTGTCCACTCAATTGGTTGCTCGACAAGCCTAAATGAGTGAGTTGTAAGAGGTTCCCAATGATCTTGGAATTTGTCCACTCAATTGGTTCTCCCACAAGTCTAAATGAGTGAGTTGCAAGAGGTTCCCCAATGATCTTGGAATTTGTCCACTCAATTGGTTCTCCCACAAGTGTAAATAAGTGAGTTGCAAGAGGTTCCCCAATGATCTTGGAATTTGTCCACTCAATTGGTTCACCGACAAGTCTAAATAAGTGAGTTGCAAGAGGTTCCCCAATGATCTTGGAATTTTTCCACTAAATTGGAGGTTTGGCAAATCAAAAATGTTTTTGGGAATTTTCCTTGCAAATCACAACCAACAAGACCGAGAGACCTTAGAGAAGAGGATAGATTCATGAATACATTAACGTAAGGCATGTTGATTCCATCCAAAAATGTATGTCCGACCTCGGTTAGTTGTGAACAAGTCCTCCACAAGATGTTCGTCCAGCCATCACCCCAAAGGAGAGATCAAGTGAAACCAATTTTGACAGTGGGAGACTTGGGATGGGACCTTTCCGAAAATTTTATGTAAGAAAGGTTGAGGTAGAATAGGCTTGTAAATCGACCAAACTCGGATGGAATTTTGGAAAGATTAAAATCATTATAGGCAAGGTTGAGTTTTTGAAGATGAGGAAGAAGGAAGAGAGTGGTATTGAAGGAAGTTGCCATATAGCCAATCGCAGCTCAAGTCAAGGGCAATAACATGAGCATTTAGGTCGTCACAAGTGACCCCATCCCATGAGCAAGAATCAGACCCTCCTTCCATGAATTTGTCCCGGATAAGATTCAAGGCCAGCAATCTCATCGCAACGAAAAGCGTCATACTCTGTCGAGTGATGGAAAAGGAATTCTTGAACCGGATTAGTGAAGAGCATAGTGAGATACCAAGAAGAAGCATAAAGAAGGGGAAAGAAGAGGAATAGGCGATTAGAAAGAGATAGGAGGCCATGTTCATTGTAGAGGAAGATGAAGGATAGGAATGGTATTTATAGGCAACAAATAATACCACAACATTAGTGTTACAGATTTTTTGCTTTTACATGGAAAAGCTATGGATATTATATTTTCAAAATTTTGTATTTTTCACGGACATCAACAACCACTTAGTCTTCTTTTTCCATTCTTAAAATTGATGCTTTTTTAAGCAAAATCTTGAATTTCATTTGAACTCCCTAAACAACTAAAAAAATTAAGATTGATGAGATTACAAAGTAGATTGACTTAGTCTACTTCCCTATAACACGTAAATAATGTGAGTGTCTATTCACTTGCTTGTCAACCAAAGCTAATTAATGTGGAAATTCTTTTTCACAAAAAAAAAAAAAAAAAAAACAAAATTGTGCTCTATTCGCTACGTTTGAGGAAGACTAAGACTATCAATTGTCTATTGACTATACTTTAACTCCACAAAGAAAGACTATCAATTGTCTATTGTCTTCACTCTTGCTGTTGCTTCCTCCTATCTCTCTCACCTTAATTTACAAGCAATGTGGAAATTTCGGACATTTGCGCCACAATGTACAATAATTCCACACCATTTGCAGTATTGACTACGTTTACTTGAGGAAAACAAAGACATGAATGCTGGAAATTTTAACTAGTTTGTACTGTCAATGAAGCTACCTAAAAGCCATTTAGGATACATACATAGTTGCACCGTACAAAGATGTTACACTCAAAATCAATAAACTGTTTTTAGGTTTTTATAAAAATAAAAGAAAAAGAGAAGGATAAGAGAGGAATTGAGAAGCGACAATAAAAGGCTAGAAAAACAGAGGATGAATTGGCTAATTTAAAAATTGCAGATGACAAAGATGACCCAGTTTGCGATCAAGAATATGGAGAGGAGATCGATGATAGGGTTCAAATTATGTCTAGTAGGCAAAGTTCTGACAAACAGTGCAGTTTACTTCCCATCTATGAGGACAGTTCTTGCAGAATTATGGCATCCAATTGAAGGAGTATCAATAATTGAAGTAGTATCAATTGGAGTATTAATCTAGAAAAAAAAAGGACTTTGAACAAAAAGAAGCGGAGAAATTCAGGTATCAAATTTATATTTAAGCCTAACTAAAACTGGGCATCTAAAGTCAGCACAAGAACAGAGTTTAAATAGTGTTACATTGAACGTTAACGTATTAAAGATTTCTGACTAATATAACTTTTGTTTTTCATTTCTGCAAGGTTTGGTAATGCCAAATTTTGATCAATTGAACCATTAAACTAATAAAACTGACCAAAATATGACTAACGTTGACCGTTAGTAGTTAACGACAATATCGACGTGGTTGTTAATAGATGTCACATCAACATCGCTTATTGCCACATCATTACTAATCGCTGACATGGTAGTGTCATGTTGTCATCCATTGCTGAGATGGCAGTGCCACATCAGCAAAAACTCAAAAGTAAAACCACCTAATCTTTAATTTTGTACCTCAACTTCATATCATCGACCATGTTCTTTATTATTGGATTCTTTATTGTCTTTGAAGCATTTGATATTTATGTTTAAAGCATAATGGAACATATGTACGAGTACCCATCCTACATTGACGTGTTGAAGGTCAAGTTTGCAGTGTGAAAAGAGCTACTTCCATCAGAGAAGCTTGTCACTGTCATGAGTACGCCAAATTATTTTCCACACAAAGAAGAAATTTTATAGCATAGACTATGTTTAACTCGAGACAAGGATGATGAGATGAGCATGAAGATCACTAGAAATTTGATCCACCAATTATGTTCAATGTCTTGGTCTCTTCTTTGCTGCTGCCAAAACCCCCAACAACTTCACATACTCTTTCATCCTTTCATTATCGGCCCAACTTAATCTACAAGCAATGAGGAACTTCCAGGAGAATTACAGCACAATTCCACACCAAACAACAACAATTTGTAGTATTGATTACGTTTACTTGAGAAATAGAGAGAGAAAAAACCATGCATGTCTGTACCGTCAGTGAAGCTACCATATGAATGCATTCCATGAAGCATTAGATATTTGTGTTTAAAGCATAAGCTAACATATGTACATCAATAAATCCATATTCAACTTTAAGATATATTAATTAGTTTATATGAAGCATTTAGAGCAGAAAATTTTGTTGCCATTACAATGGTCTAACATATATACATATTACTGCTAAACATGTTGATAGATGGATAATTATGTCCATTGCTTTTATTAGTAACTATTGCTAAAATAATTTCCTGTAAACCGAGATTACGGTTTATTTAAATTAGCTTAAGTTCGATTTCTGAACATGAAAAAAACATAAGCAAATCCCTCTTATAACGTGCCGTTTGCACATTGAAGTATTGACTATACTTAGTGGAATAATGTAGAAATACAACCCCCAATTGCATCTTCATTAAAGCCTACTTATAGGAAAATAGGGACATGGGATCCACCAACTCTACCTGAGCTGCTGCCCTTATTTCACGTCTGCTAGACTATTATTGTCAGCCAAACTTAATCAACACCCCAATTGCACCGTCAATTAAGCTGGAGATGGGATCCACCAATTTTACCCAAACTCATATCAACATCGTTACTGGGCTTTTCATTCTTAAGGCAAATATTAGCCAATACAAAACATATATAACGATTTATTAAACCTTCCAATTTTATAAAAGAAATCATTTAAAATCTTCCATTTAATTTTTTTTGCTTATTTTAGCTTTTAAATTTACATTATTTATCAAATCACCTCAAAATAGATTAAAAATATTAATATTTGTTAATTTAGCTAATATGACATCCACGTGACAATCTATGTATACTACTTCAAGAATTAAATAATTTTTAAAAATTAAAATTATTTTTATACTTTTATTTCTAAATTTTAAAAATTTAATTAATTACACATTCCACGATATTAAAAAATTAATTAAATTCTGAAAGTTGTGTTACATTATAATTAATTTCTGCATATTATATAAATCAGTTTTGTTACATTTGAATTCTGACTTTTCATTAAATTGAGTCAATATTAAAATTCCCAGATACTTAATTGATTTTTCTTAAAGAATTTAAGAGTTAAAAGTACAATTAAACCTAAATTATATTAAACAACCAACCCTTACAAAACAATAACAAAGATTAATGAGTAGGAAATTTTGAAAGTAGAAATTATGGAACAATCATAGCCTTATGTTTAGATCAGCTCATGCGGTAACACCTGCATGTATTCAAGTTCCAGACCAGTCACTATTATTCATATTGGATTCTTCATTGTGTTTGAAGCGTTTGATATTCTTGTTGAAAGTATAATGGAACATATATACGAGTATCCAATTTTTTGTTTGAACAATATCATTATATGTTCTGGTTAGATTTTTTTTTTTTATACAATGCCTAGAGCTACCCATAGTCCCTCCCTAACTCATAAATAGGAGGCTAATGCGCTCAACTCACTCGAACCCATATCCTCCTACATTGACAATAATGTCCATACTAATCGAGTTAAGACTCAATCAAGATATGAAAACCCAATTTTACATTGACGTGTTGAAGTTCAATTTTCATTATTATTTTATATTCTACTCTATGAGACCTTTACAACAAGATATCATATGCTTAAAATATTTGAGTAATGAATTAAAATTGATGCTCAAAGTAAGTTACTTGTGAATTGTGTTGAGGAAAATAAAAAACATTAGTCCCACATTGATTGGAAATCAAGTGTGGAACTTGTATATTTATGTAAATCAACTTAGTACCAAATTATGACTAAAGCTTGAAACCTTATCTCGCACGCAAGGGGTGTAGGTGCACCCGCATCGACATGGGTGACGGAAATGTCCAAATAGATTACCCAAGAAGGGCCCATGATATTTTAGCCCAATACAAAATTTAATTTTTTCTCAACAAATATTATACGTAATCTATTTAAAAGGATAGATATTTCCATTTGATTTGATTTTATTCAAATTGATTTAAAGACTCATTGAACGCAGATTTGTATCTTTATTCATGAAAATTTTCAAAATGTCTCCATATTTTTTACTCACAACTAATTTATTTCGCCTCAAGAATTCTTTTTTTTCTCTCTAAAATTTTCAAATGTTTTGATAGAAGAAGGCAAGATTTGTTAGTTAATCACTACATAGGTACTATCGCTACGGTCATTTTATTATTGTATCCTGGTGACAAATGACCAACGCTCTCCAAGTGCCATAAAAGCGGTCGAATCTGTCTTAAGGAAATTGTGAAAGGCACCTCAATATCTAGTAAAACTTGATTCCTTATTCGGTTTCGGTTTTCAAAATCATAGCTACATTTCATGAGCATAATGCCATGGTGTCATCAACACCAAACGGTCTAAGTCGACTATCAAGATTCTAAAATTTAACATTGATGCACCCATTTCATGAGCATAATGCCACCAGGTTGGGTAGTCATTGCGAGACGATAGTGGAAATTTTATTAGGTGTATTATTGGTCCCGTGCCCTATTTGATGACTCCCACTTTTGCTAAGATCTTTGTTGTTTGCAGGTACTTTCCGGCTTTGAGCGGTATTGATGGGTGGTGTTTGAAATGCTATAATGAATTATAAAGCTAACGCTTCCAATTTGGAGCGCTCACTTAGGATTGCTTAAATTTATAATGTCATTTTCAATCTTTATCCTTTCTTTGGACTTGTAGGTGCACAAATAAGGCTACCCACTTTCTTGCTAGGGTCGTCTTCTTGTATGCAAATTACTATGAATTAAAGATGATTCTATGTTGTCTCTCTTCTATTTTATTATTACATAATTTTTCTTCAGATCAAGGATGAGACTAGACCTAAGATAGAGTGTGGTGGTAAGCTTGTCGTTCTTCCTCATTTCTTTTGGTATTATGTCTCTTTGAATTATCTTAATGAAGGTTCATTTATCTTAAAAATATATTAATTTAATTATGTTTTTAATATAATTATTAAAAAGATAAAACAATTATTATTAAAAATCAATTTAAAATATTAAAATCTTATATTAACAAGTACGGATCAATAAATATCATCGCAAATCGATTAATCGAAACAAACCAAAATATAATAAAATAATTGAAACACATTAAAATTTAAGTCAAAACAAAACGTAAATGGTATGGTTCCATTTAATAGCCCAAACGATAACAATAGCAGGGGTTTATTTGGTGATGGATATAAGTTGGGTGTGTTAAGTTTGTACATCGTAAAAATGTAGCTATGTTAACAACATTTTGATCTATTGAACCATTAAACTAATAAAAATGACCAAATTTTGACTAATGCTAATTAGTAGTTAACGACAATATCGACGTGGTTGTTAATAGATGTCACATCAACATCGTTTATTGCCACATCATCAATAACTGCTGACATGGTAGTGTCATGCCGTCATCCATTGCTGAGATGGCATGCCACCTCAGCAAAAAATCAAAAAGCAAAACCACCTAATCTTTAATTTTGTATCTCAACTTCATATCATCGACCATGTTCTCTATTATTGGATTCTTCATTGTCTTTGAAGCAAATGGAACATATAGTACGAGTACCCATTTTACGTTGACGTGGTGAAGGTCAAGTTTGCATTGTGAAAAGAGCTACTTCCACCAAACAAACTAAGATTCATGAGATTAGAGAGTAGATTGACTTAGTCTTCTTCCCTATAACACGTAAAGAAGACGTAAAATTCAGATTTACAGTATGAAAGCAGCTACTTCCATAAAAGAAACCTTTCACTGTATATTGACTTGCTCATGTTTGTTGACGTCATTATGCCACATGATCAATAATCGCTGACAGGGTAGCACCACGCCATCGCCCATTGGTGACATATTAACCTTTGAGTTCAACTCAAATTACTCTTGCCTTTGTTATAAATTAAGAGTATAACTAATTTTGATGGGAATGGTTACTTTTCATTAACTCGCTTTAAAGGACTATAACACGTAAATTTTGGTCCTATTGCAAAATTCACATGCAATGCGGGACATTTACAAGACGTTAAATTCAACACATATATAGAAAACACTTCAATGATATACAATATATTCAAAGCTATCGCTTGAAAATTCAAACCATGTGTATCCTATATATGTTGAACAATGGTATCTAACAAGCATATTTCCACAAGACTAGAAAATTTGTATGCCATTTTCTATTACTTGCAAGAAAACTACCAGAAATTGCAATTCTAATTCATCCATAGCCTTTAAATTCAAACAATAAAACGAAAAAGAATAGGAAACTTCAAGGAAAGAAATTTTATTACATCAATAAGAAAGATTTTGATGGTCGTCGAATCTAAGATTTCAGTGATCACTACACCAAAATAGACTTTTAGCGGCGTTTTTAGTGGCGTTTTAAAGAAAAACGCCGCAAATATTATACACTAGCGGCGTTTCAAATAAAACGCCGCAGAAAAAGGAGCAATAGCGGCGTTTATTTAAAAAATGCCGCTAAAAAGGATAAATAGCGGCGTTTATTCGTAAACACCGCTAAAACGGCATTAGCGGTAACTTCGGAAAAAAGCCGCTATAAGTCTGGGCATTAGCGGCGCTCCTGGAAAAACGCCGCTAAAAGTTCAGGCATTAGCGCTTTTTCGAAAAACGCCGAAATAATTTTAAAGTTTTTTGCACATATATAAAATATTGAATTAATTCTCATGATAATTTGGGGTTTACGCTTAATTTAGGGTATATAGTTTATGGATTAATCTTTATAGTTTAGGTTCGGAGTTTATTATATATGTTTTAGGGTTTATGGTTTAGGATTTAATATTAAGGGTTAGGTTAGGGGTTTTGGCGGGTTTATAGTTTAGGGTTTATTATTTTAGAGTTATGGGGTTTTGGGTTTAGTGCTTAAACCATATCGAATAATAAAGTTAAAGTCTTAGTGTTTAGGATTTAAGTATTAGGGATTTTGATAAAATAGATAAAATTATATTGTTTTAGGGTTTAGGTTTTAGATTAGATTATTTTTTAATTACTTCGCAATGTAATATATATATGAGTTAAGGTGTATAATTTAGGGTTATATGGTTTAGGGATTATATGGTTTTAGGTTGTGGTTTAATATTTAAGGGTTAATGGTTATAGGGTTTAAGGGTTAAAGTTTAATATCTAAGGTTAATGGTTATAGGGTTTAAGGGTTAAAGGTTATGGGTTTAGGGTTCAAGGACTAGTGGTACAAAAGTAGGGTTTAGGTTTAGGGTAACTAGTGTCTTTTAATTTATATATTAAATAATTTATTATCTAATCGTAAAAGAGATAAAATTAATTTTAATATATTAATATTATGATTATATATAGTTTAAATTATTTAATAGATAAATAGATAAACTTTATATATATTAAATGGTTTAGGTTTTAAGGTTTAATTGAGATTTGTAAAATGATTAAATTATTTGAAATATAAAAATAAAGAAAAATAAAACTCAAAAATAAAAAGTTTATAAAATAAAAAATGAAATACATGGAAATTGTCATTCAAGTTGTAATGTTTAAAAATTTAAAAAGTTTAAGTCGTCATTATTTCCGCTTACAAAATAACAATTCAATACTGTTTTTCTTAAATTAATAATTTAAATTAAACTATTTAAAAATTGAGGTGAACATTAACTAAAATAAAAATAAGTATTAAAACGAAAATATTATACAAATTTAAATACATTACCCTTACTCACCGACTAAAATATGTATTTTACAAATAAAAATATTGAGTACATAATAATATTAATAGTAAATTTTTTAAATATTATAGTTTATTCACTACTACGATATACTTTATTTTTATTTGTTGATAGTTACAATAATAATCATATAATATATTTTCACATACAAATAAAAATCATCCAATAACAATTAAAATAATAAAAGGCACAAAGAGAGAGCAATACTACTGCTTCATTTTGATTTTTAGTATGCTTTAAAAAAAACTGCAAGAAATTATTATATGATTAAACGATATAGAAAAAATATAGGTTAAAAAGAGAAAAAATTTAAAATTATGTAATAGTGCTTTTAGTAAAAACGCAGCAAAAATGAGCTATAGTATGCGTTTCTAATAAAAACGCCGCAAAAATGATCTATAGTGGCTTTTTAATAAAAACGCCGTAAAAATGATCTATAGTATGCTTTCTAAAAAACGCCTCAAAAAATAGAGCTATAGTGGCGCTTAATAATAAAACGCCATAAAAATAAACTATACTGGCGTTTTTAATAAAACGCCACAAACTTTAAAGCTTGATATCGCTTCCCCAAAACCAAAATTTCTAAGTCCCAAAATTTCTCCCAAAATCCCCAAATCGGTTTCCCCCACCGATCTTCCCGACAAAATTCTCACCATTTGCTACCTCGCAAGAGAACTCACCAACAGAAATGCCGGAAAATCAACTTTTCACGATTTACTAGTGGGTTTGAATTGCGTCGTCTCCAAAATCTCCCGGTAGTGATAGTTCGATGGTGCTTCACAAACACGCAGACTGGTTTTCTTGGAACAATTACGAAGGTATAGTGGACTCATTTAAAATGCGTAAAAGTCAGACAGTTAAGGTTCGCTCATGTCGCTTCACGTAACAAACGGAGATACTGTGGGTCAGATGCTCTTCTTTCCCATATCATTTTTCTCCAACATTTTAAATAATAAATAAAAGAATTTCATGTGTGATATGTCTAGTAATTTCATTTAGGCAGGTGGGCCTAAATGCCATCATCCAAAGGAATCTTTCATTTTTATTACCAGCCGGTAATCAATCAATTTTAAGGTTTTAGGTCTTCTTCAATCCAGTGGTCTTCCCAATTAAGCAAAAAATCCTTCCAATTTTGAAACCCTAACTTTGTTCTTCCATTCCATTCTCTCATCAATTTCGAGGTTTCTTTACAAATGCTTTGTTTTTTTTTTCGTTTCTTGGCTTCATTTTTCTCGGTTGTTATATTGTTTAGGTACTTTTTTTTCTTTGCTTAATTCAAATGGGTGTTTTGCCTTCCATAACTGATAGCGTTAAATGTATTTGAGGTCAATTTTTTTGTTGATTTTATCTCGTGGGTTTTGTGCATTGAATTACATGTTTTAACTAATGGGTCTCATGTATTTGCCGATAATATGCTTAGGATGTGGCTTTGCTTTACTTGTAATGTTATTCTTAGGTTTATAAGATATTTTAGCGTCTCGTTAGTGCTTCTAAGTTCAAATGCTTGCTAATAATTTAGTGCATTTTCGTTTATATAGGCATCTCTTTTAACTAGTGAGTGGCTTTGCTTTAGTTGTAATGTTAGGTTTATGAGATATTCGAGTTGATGTAATGATCAATTTGATTTAGATTTGCTTTAATTCGCTTTTTTTCTGATGTCTTCTTACTAATTGCTTCTATTTAGTAATGTGTAAGGTACAATAATGATTAAGAAACTTTGCACGTTTCAACAATACAATAATGCCCCATTTGAATCTCTCTTTGCTTCGATCTGGCCGTAGGCATTGTTACAAATATTCCAATAACGATTAAGAAACTTTGTTGATTCTCGTTTCTTCTTTTTTATTTCATGTGTTTTAACCGACGCCGAGCAATAATTGAATATCAAGTTCATCTTACTAGGTGGAAAGCTAACTAGAAAGCGACCATGGATGGCATGTGAAGGTTTTTCTTTTTTTAGTTCTAAATAACCTCAAACTTCACAGAGTCCGTCAAGAATAAAGCTCTGCTATTGCATTTGTGCTTTTTAGATCGTAATAAAGCGTTAAGGTGTCAGAGGTAGCTTGGGAGCATGAAGTTGGATAATATTAACGCCTTCCCGCTTTTTTGGTTCATAGAATTTTTAAAGAAATAAACTGTTAAAACTTGTTAGATTGTTAACTTGAATGATTGTTAATCGGTATGGTGTTGCCCTTTGAATTTAAATTTGTTTGAGGGTTTTATATTGCGTTGATGAAGCGATAACATATAAGAAGGATCTATTTGTTGGATTCTTCGTTGAAATCAATAAAAGCATGTCACCGTAATTTAGTCTATAAGCTATTTGAAAATATTCAGATCTAGCAATGTAGTAGTTGGCTCATTTGTGCTAATGAATGCAAGCTATTTCACGGCAAGCACGAAACATCAAATCATCAATGTGGGTCGTTATATTTTCCAGATCCTGTGTTAACTTGTCATGTATATTGCTTACCATTGTACATTCTTTCTCTTCCGAGCAAACGTTATAATTTTGGAATCATAATTTTCTTTTGTGCATGCAACATATCTAAATTTGGTATGTTGTATATAGATGTATATTGTTTTATCTATGTTCCACTAACTTTCTCAATGCTTCCTAAGGAGTTGGTGGAAGGCGCCTTTAAATCTACAACTCCGCTACAATCGTTAGGATTTGCTAGACTTGTTTCTACATTGAGTCTGACTATCGTAGAATGTATTTCTTTATACCGGACTTTTGTAATAATAGTTGTTTGCAATGGAATAGGATAAGTTGTGTACTATATCTACTTTCTAATATAAAACAAATGGAACTCGGGAGATGTCTAAAATAATGCTCCAAACCAGCTTTGTACTCAAAAGCATTTTTGCATAATAAGCATAGAATTTATACTTGATTGGTTTTAGTTAAATGATGCCTTTCTTAATGTTGGTAGTTCAACATTTTAGTCAAGCTGATAATTGATGATCAATACTTTTTTCGCTTAATGGAATTTCTCCTTGTAGGTACATGTGGGGAATATGGAGTCAACTGAATTTCTTTTCACACTTGCTGTCGTGTATTTATCCTTACATCCATTTTAATCGCCCCGCAGGATATTTTGGAATTCTTGGTTCAAGAATTTTAGTTGGTATACCTTCGTATTTATGAAGTTTGTTTTATTTTCCGTATTTGCTTTTTGATTGGTCCTATATAGTAAGTCCATATATTATAGGTGAGATGATTTGTGCTTTATAGCCCGCTTCTGTTGTTCTAAGGAAATACATCATGTAAATATGACAAATGTAACTTAAGAATAAAAGGGTTTTCCTTTTCATTTTTCTCCATGGAGCTCATCTAAATACTTGCAAAAGTATTTCTATAATTTTAGGCAAATCTCACATGCTTGTTATTAGATGGAATTATAGAAATTTGTATTCTTCTATAATTTTATTTTAATATGTCTTCAAATTAAATTATATTCTAAATTGGATTTTTAGTGTTTTTATAATATTTTAATTTTTTATTTTTATAACCTTTAGCGTGTTTTTAAAAAGTGCCGCTAAAAGTATGATATTTTTAATTTTTTATTTTTAGGATTTTTAGTGGTGTTTTTGAAAAAAGCTTAAAAGTCCGACTTTTAGTGGCGTTTTAGAAAAGCGCTAAAGGTCCCACCTTTAGCTGGCGTTTTTATAAAAGCACTAAGAACACTATTAGTGGCGCTTAAAAACGCCGCTAAAAGCAAAAAAAAAATGCATGCTAAAAGTCCTGCTTTGGTGTGGTGGATCAAATTGAGCTTAAGTCAAGACTGCAATATTCTTCCATGGAAATTGCTCAACTTCTATCAAAGACTTATAGGATATATTGAAATACCACAAAGAGTCATTCCCCACCTCTTGCATCCACTGTGGAAGCTTGCCTTCAATTCGCTGCAAGAGAGGTCTAGATGTTTAAGATTTGGAAGGTTTGGGAACATGCTAAACTCTATGACACCACTAAGATTATTTGAGGATAAAAAGAGGTGGGTAAGATTGGAAACAAAATTGTGCTCTATTCACTACGCTTGAGGAAGAAGACTCTCTGGAAATTTAATCCAAAAATCGATATACTTGTATATTTATAACCTCATAATTATGATAAATTTATTTGAGAAAGTTATTTTCATTCGTTAATTATTTCTCTTTAATCAAGGAAAAATTAAAACTAAAAGACATAATGATTTATTTGGTATTTTTAACTTTACAATTAACAAAAAGTCATTTTAACTTTCCATTTATTTATTTATTTATTTATTTTGTCCCTTTTACGCTTGAAAGTTATAAGGTTTGTTAAATCACCCAAAAAGATGATAGAAAAGTTAACATCTATTAACTAACAAAATTAGCACCTACGTGGTTGATGTTGACCGTTAATAGTTAATGGCAACACCTACATGGCTATTAACAGATACCACACCAACATTGTTTGTTGACGTGACAATGCATAAAAACATGAACTGTTAAGTGTGCCTTTTGTTCAGCCAATTTTTTGCCCTTTCTAGCAAATTACATATCCAAAAATAATGACCAAATTGCCCCTGACCGTCTAATTTTGGTTAGAGGACATGTTTGAAAAGGATTAGCCCTACGGTTATTTTTTGTCTCCTCTCATCAATGATATTCCGATACCCAAAGTTTGGTATCGCGATATCCACAACAGCCTTGGGGATCCTTGGGAGTTTTGGGTATTACGATACCTTATAACCGGTATCACGATAACACGGTTGATGGCTAAATCTTACTTGTTTTTAACATTGTTTTGAGTATTACTAATTTCATGCTTTGATATCGTGATACCCTCTTTCTAGGTGACATTTTCATCACCAACCTCATTAGATTCCCTGGTGCATGCATACTAATCATTGATTAATATTATTATAGAGCCCATTCTTTGAAAAGTCAAAGATGGGGGCTATGGAAAGTGTAGCAAGTTAGGCACCGAAAGTTGAAAGTTGGCTTTGACATGGATAATTGATATTTTGGTCCCTATTTGCATAGGTACTTTGCAAGTTGATCCTTGAACCTCAACTATAAATAGGCCTAACCATTGCTTATTTTCTTCATCCCAACATTTGCCATTCTCTACTTAAGGCATTGTTTCTCTCTCCTATTTGTAAATTTTCACTTGTATTTTTAGAGTGAAATATATTTGTAGTGCTCAGGACGAGGCAAAATTTGCCAAACCTTGTTAAAATTCGTGTTCTTTATTATTTATTTTTCATATCTTGTGAGTGTGATTGTAGTTATTTATTGTGCTATTAAATTACGATAGAGGGATATTCCGCTAGGAAAGACCGGTACTTAAGTGATCCTCATGATCTACCTCTCTTTCTTGGGAATTGAACTTAATGTGATTTTTCAAGACAATAATTATACTCTTTTACACGCTCCGACAACAATTGGTATCGAGCTAGGTTCGTACTTTGGGAGTACAATCGCATAATACTATTCATGTATACTTCAGATCTGCTCACGATACGAGTTTGGATTGAGGAGAAAATGGCATGCATCGCCATCGCAAGGACTACGGTGACCAATGCAAAATTTGAAGTAGAGAAATTTGATGGTACCAATAATTTTGGTATGTGGCAATGTGAGATCTGGATGTCTTATGTCGCAAAGAGCTAGATATAGCTCTTGAAGAAAAACTTGACAATATGGATGACAAGGAGTGGGCTAAGATTAATAGACAAGCTTGTGGTACAATCCGTCTATGTTTGGCCAATGAGCGTAAGTATACATCATGAGGGAGACACCAAGAAGGAAGTTGTGGATAAATTGGAAGAAAAGTTTCCAACAAAAAGCCTTAAAAATAGGCTTTATATGAAAAAGAAACTTTATCGATTCACGATGCACTTTCGGTATGTCGATGAATGACCATGTGAACTCATTCAATAAAAATTTAGTAGACTTTTGGATGAGAAATTTGGAGACGAAGACAATGCATTATTGTTGTTGAATTCCCTTCCGATGAATATGATCATCTTACCACCACATTGCTTCATGGGAAGGACACAATCACATTTGATGCAATCAGAGTGCATTGTATAGATCCGAGACTCAAAAGAAAGATAAAAGAGATCACGAGATACAACTACGTAAGTCTTAACAATAAGAGGTCGCTCAAGAAGCAAGAAACCCGGTAGAAGGAAAAGTCCAAGAGAGACCCGCCAAAGATGAGCGTGCCTTTTTTCGTGAGAAAGGGCATTGGAAAAAGAATTGTCCTAAGTTACAAAAGGGCAAGGCTATTTCTAATGCATGTGTAGCGGAGCATAATGAGGAGTCAGACTTTAGCTTGGTTGGCATGGCAATGGCATGTCATAATCGATGAGTGGATTTTGGATTCGGATGTACTTACCATATGTGTCCTAATAAGGACCGGTTTTCTAGTCTTAAAGAACTAGAAGGTGGAGTTGTTCTTATGGGCAATGATAGTGCTTGTAAGACAATGGGAGTAGGTACAATCCAATTGAAGAATCACGACTACTCAATCCAAGTATTGATCGATGTTACTACGCACTCCAAATTTTGAAGAAAATCTCATCTCATTAGGGGCCTTAGAATCTAAAGGGCTCAAAATCACTTTGAGAGGTGGATTACTAAAGGTAGCAATTGAATTTGACGGTGATGAAAGGCAGAAGAAATAACTTGTACTTTTTAAATGGAAGACGTTATTGGATCAACATCAACAGTCTGCAAAGATGTAGATTCAGAGGTTACCAGGTTATGGCATATGCGATTGGGACATGCTGGTGAAAAAGCTTTGCAAACTTTGGTGAAGAAAAGCTTGTTGAAAGGTGCAAATTCTTGCAAATTGGAATTCTGTGAACATTGTGTTCTAGGCAAGCAGACGAGGGTAAAGTTTGGTTCAGCAATTCACAATACGAAAGGAATTCTGGACTACATTCACAGTGATGTGTGGGGACCTACCAAAGTGGCTTCTTTGGGAGGAATGCACTATTTTGTTACTTTTGTTGATGATTATTCAAGAAAAGTATGTGTGTATCTAATGAAAAGAAAAAGTGAAGTATTGGATGCATTTCTGAAATGGAAGAAGATGGTGGAAACTCAAACTAGTCGAAAGGTCAAACGACTTCGATCGTATTAATGGTACCGAGTACAAAATGATCCATTTCTACAAGTGTGTCAAGATGAGGGCATCGTATGCCACTTTTATCGCTTGGGATACACCATGTACAGTAATCGGGTGGCGAACGCATGAATCAAACTATACTTGAGAAAGTTCGATGTATGTTGTCCAATGTCGGATTGGGCAAGGAATTTTAACGAGGCGCTATATATGCGTGCCATCTAATTAACCGCTTGCCATCACCGTAAAATGGCAAAACTCCTATGGAGATGTGGACTGTAAATCTACATCGACTATGATTCTTTACATGTTTTTGTTCCACTATATATTATCATGTAAAGAATCAAGTTAGACCCAAGAGCAAAGAAAGCATTATTCTTGGGTATAACTAGTGGAGTAAAAGGATACCGTCTCTGGTGTCCTGATACAAGGAAGATTGTCTTTAGCAGAGATGTGACTTTTGATGAATCAACCATGTTAAAGGATTCACAAAAGGATGACAATACCAGTAGTACTTTGTAGCGTGGAGCTTGAAAAGGTTAATAATGATCCAGCTAATATTGAAAGAAAAATGATGAAGAAGTTCACCCAAGAACTTCTACAAGCAACAAGATTCAATTGCATATAGGAGGCCAAGAAGAGAGATTCAGAACCTGCCGCTTTGATGATATAGTGGCCTATGCACTTCCAATTGCAGATGATGATGCCCTTCTACTTACATATGTAAATAAGTAACCCCGATGGTGTAAAGTGGAAGCAAGCCATGAATGAAGAAATGCGTCTCTTCATCAAAATAGGACTTGGGAGTTGAAGACACCGCCCAAGGAAAAGAAGGCAATTGGATGCAAATGGGTATATGCAAAGAAGGAATGATTTCGGTAAAAATAAAATTGCACAAAGCTAGATTGGTAGCAAAGGGTTACGCCGTAAAGAAGGAATACTACAATGAAGTGTTTTTTCCATTGTGAAGCATTCTGCTCATTCAATTTTGCTAGCCTTGGTTATGTGAATATGATCTTGAACTAGTTCAAATTGATGTGAAGACCGCATTTTTACACGATGATTGGGAAGAGGAAATCTATATAACTCAAACCGGATGGATTCAAGGTTGCTTGTAAAGAAAACTGGTTTGCAAACCGACAAAGTCGCTTTATGGATTGAAGTAATCTCCAGACAAAGGGTACAAGTGATTTGATCACCATGAAAGGGCAAAGGTATACAAGAAGTAAATTTGACCATTGCGTATTTCTGAAGCTACAAGAAGGAACTTTATATACTTGTTTTATATGTTGATGATATGCTAATAGCATCTAAGAGCAAAGTTGAGATTGAGAGATTGAAGACTCAACTCAATCTCGAGTTTGAGATGAAAGATCTTGGTGAAGCTAAGAAAATTCTTGGCATGGAAATATGTAGAGATAGAGCCCATGGCAGAGTTAGCTTGTCTCGTGAGCAGATTTGAAGAAGGTACTACAATAGTTTGGCATGAACGAACGTATAAAACTCAGTACCCTGCTATTTCTCATTTCAAGCTTTCTTCGACAACTATCTCCTTCGACGGATACAAAACGAGAATACATGTTGCAAGTTCCAGATTCTAATGCAAGAGGTAGCTTGATGTATGCAATGGTGTACAAGACCCGACATTTCACAGTGCAATTAGTATAGTGAGCGGTATATGCATAATCTCGAAAAGGACATTGGCAAGTCGTGAAATAGATTCTACCAGATATTCAAAAGACCGTGGATTTGGATTACCGTCGAAAGGTGATAATACACTTGGTGAAGGTGTTATTGGGTATGTTGATCCGACTATGCGCGTGATTTGATAAACGAAGATCAACCACCAGCACACGTGTTTACACTTGCTGGACGACCACTAATGTTGGAAGTCTACTCTACGCTCATAGTATGCGTTGTCAATCATGTGCTTTAGTACATGAATAGAGGTCAGAAGGAAGCTTTACAAGGTATGGTTAAAACCTTGGGATTGTTCAGAGCATATTAACGGTATTGTGATAGTCAAAGTGCTATTCATTTAGCAAAGAATCAAGTCTATCATGCACGCATAAAGCATATCGACGCATTTATTCCATTTTGTGCGGGAAATTATTGATGAGGGAAAATTTGTCTTCGTAAGATTAAGACCGCAGATAATCCGCAGATATGATGACCAAGGTGGTAATAATGTGCACAAGTTCGAACATTGTTTGAACTTGATCAATATCCCGCAGTTTAACGGTTGAAGAAGGCACTATCAAGTATTGTTAAAGGCGAAGAATTGTGTGAAGATAAGATTATTCTAATCAAATCTTCAAGGTGGAGATTATTAGCGCTGTCTCATTCTTTGAAAAGTTAAAGATGGGGTCAGAAAGTGTAGCAAGTTAGGCACCAAAGTTGAAAGTTGACTTTGACATGGGATAATTGTAATTTTGGTCCCTATTTGCATAGGTACTTTGCAAGTTGATCCTCGAACCTCAACTATAAATAGGCCTAACCATTGCTCATTTTCTTCATCCCAACATTTGCCATTCTCTACTTAAGGCATTGTTCTCTCTCCTATTTGTAAATTTTCACTTGTATTTTGGAGTGAAATATATTTGGTAGTGCCCGGGACGTGAGGGCAAAATTGTTAACCTCGTTAAAATTCGTGTATTCAATTATTATTTATTTTTCATATCTTGTGGAGTGTGATTGTAGTTATTTATTGTGCTATTAAATTACGATAGAGGATATTCGCTAGGAAAGACACAGTACTCTAAGCGATCCTCGTGATCCACCTCTCTTTCCTGGAATTTAACTTAGTGTGATTTTTCAAGACAATAATTATACTCTTTTACACGCTTCCAGACAACAAATATAAAGAGCTAAAACTAAATAAAAACACAAGAAAGATATCTAAATTATTTTCCACCAATTAATGTTTGGATTCAATTTCAATGTGGAAATTGATGTTTGACTATCTCCATCTCACTTTTATTAATTAAGAATTTTAATCAAACAAGGATATGAATTAGAATTAATATAACCTTCCTATTTCAACATTTCATAAGCAAAAGCTAAATAAAAATGCATGTCAGTACTGTCAATAATGAAGCTACCATATGAATGCATTCCATGAAGCATTACATATTTGTGTTTAAAGCATAAGCTAACATATGTACATCAATAAATCCATGTTCAAATTTAAGATATATTAATTAGTTTATATGTAGCAATTCTAGAGCAGAAAATTTTGTTGCCATTACAATTGTCTAACATATATACATATTACTGCTAAACATGTTGATCGATGGATAAATATGTCCATTTTTTTATCAGTAACTATTGCTAAAATAATTTCCTGTAAACCGAGATTACGGTTTATTTAAATTAGCTTAAGTTCAATTTCTCAACATGACAAAAGCATAACCAAATCCCTCTTATAACATTGAAGTATTGACTATCCTCAGTGGAATAATGTAGAGATACAACCCCCAACTGCATCTTCATTAAAGCCTACTTATTAGGAAAATAGGGACATGGGATCCACCAACTGTACCTGAGCTGCTGCCCTTATTTCACGTCAATGCAAGACTATTATCGTCAGCCAAACTTAATCAACACCCAAATTGCACCGTCAATTGCTTGAGATGGATCCACCAACTTTACCCAAACTCATATCAACATCGTTACTGGGCTTTTCTTATTCTTGAGGCAAATATTGGCCGATAAAAAAATATATAACGATTTATTAAACCTTCCAATTTTATAAAAGAAATCAT
>CP106726.1:9341708-9425852 GCA_025506655.1 Gossypium rotundifolium
TGTTGTTAATTTGTTTGGAATTATTGGACATTCTTCTGCAATTGTTAGAAATTGGTGTTGTATAAATATAAAAATAGTTACTTGTAGCAATAAACGAAGAAGGATCTAATTACTGCAAATGATGTTCAAGAATTAGTGTTGTATTTTCATAATTTCTTGTTCTGTATACCGCTTTTGCCTATGTTGAAGGGTTGCATTGGTATCTGTCTGTCTGTCTTTATTATCGTACCAATTTTTCTATCTTTCATTGCATTTCCTACTATCTATAATAGTTTGTTTGAGTGTAACATTTTGTATGGTGGTGTTTGAGTCTCAATAATCTTTGCTACTGCTCACTAAAGGAGAAATGAGAACAAAATGTCTGAACGATCTCTGTTGTATTTTCATAATTTTTTTACAAGTTAGCAGTAAAAGGTTTGGTTATATGGAAAAGTAATAGTATATAGCAGAGTTGAAGGAATGATGTAATGAATTGAAACATGGAACAATGCAGATTGTAAAAGGGTACATGTAGCTTGCTTGAATTGGTGGATGTAAAGTCCTTATTTCCTTTAGTTAAGCTTATGAATTGAATTGGTGATTGAAAGATGCATGAATTTGTAGCTAGCAGTCTGCTTGCTCATCTCATTGCCAAACCTATATATAATGGGTGGTTTCTCTGCAAAATTGGATTGTTTGTGGTTGAGGACACTTAAACACACACACATGGAACTATGCTTGCAGATTTGACATGGAACTCAAGCCTGTTTTAACTTTTGTCTTATAAGCTATATATGAATATATGGGATGTGACAAATATTGTTTTAGCTTTTGCTTATTATAAATCAATTCCCTGCATCATTATTTCCTTTGCTACCATTGTAAATGTTTTCAAGCTTTTCTCATTTTTCTCATGTTTTCTAGTTATGCCTATTTTGTGTGATTGTTGTGTTTTTGTTTGTTTAAATATGATTATGGGTAACTAAATCTGAAGTGAAATTCGACATTGTGAAAATGTCCAACATTGCTTGTGGATTAATTAATTAATCCATGTGTATGTTTTATTTATTCAAATGATTAATAGCTAATCTGATCCTTGAATTATAGTTCAAAAAGTATTTTTATATTTTCAAATATGATTAGGTGTATGTCAAAACATTGCAGCAAGCATGAGATTAATCCAATTACAGGAATTGATATCCTAAATGGCTTTTAGGTTGCTTCATTGACGGTACAAACTAGTTAAAATTTCCAGCAATATTCATGTCTTTGTTTTCCCTCAAGTAAACGTAGTCAATACTGCAAATGGTGTGGAATTATTGTACATTGTGGCGCAAATGTCCGAAATTTCCACATTGCTTGTAAATCAAGTTTGGGTGAGAGGGATAGGAGGAAGCAACAGCAAGTGTGAAGTCAATAGACAATTGATAGTCTTTGTCTTTGTGGAGTTAAAAGTATAGTCAACAGACAATTGATAGTCTACCAACAAATTTAAGAGTAATATTTACAATAGCATTCCAGAGTAACATATTTAACATTCGATTACACTGTCAAAACATTGCAGCAACCATGAGATTAATCCAATTACAGGATTTGATATCCTAAATGCCTTTTAGGTAGCTTCATTGACCGTACAAGCTAGTTAAAATTTCCACCATTCATGTCTTTCTTTTCCCTCAGCTAAACGTAGTCAATACTGTAAATGGTGTGGAATTATTGTACATTGTCCCACAGACATGAATACTGACAGTAGGGCAAGGGGACGTTTTGCCAGAATGGCAGTTTATGTTAATTTAGACAAACCTTTGGTTTTGTCCCAAACCTATGTGTCTATCAAGATATTTTAGTAACAATATTAATATATACAATAGCATTGCAGAGAGATGTGTGTATATATATATATATATATGGGTTAAAAGAGAAATTGCGAAACAGCAATATTGACCCACAATTTCATCAAAAGAACAATTTATTCAGAATAATTTGCAGTGGTAATATAATTCAAAAAGTGGATCCACCATAAATAATTCTGTTGGACAAAACATGTTAGTGAACAAATATAAATATAAATATAAATATCAAATACAAGATCGAAACAAATAATATAAAAAATATTTATATTTATGTAAAAACACTAGATCTAAATAAAACAAATTAAATAAATATTTATATTTATTTAAAATGTTAGATCTAAAAACAATTAAATAAATAAGATTTTGAAAACCAGAAACCGAATAAGGGAATCAAGTTTTACTAGATATTGAGGTCTTTCTTTCAGCTTTCTTAAGATGATTTGGCCGCTCCTATGGCACTTGGAGAAAGTTGGTCGTCTGTCACCCAGATACGACAATAAAATGATCGCAGCAGTAGTATCTATGTAGTGATTAACTAACAAATCTTGCCTTCTTCTATCACCAAAACATTTGAAAATTATTTTAGAGAGAAAAGAAAAGAATTCTTGAGAGTGAAATAAATTGCTGTGTGTAAAAAAATATGGAGGCATTTTGAAAATTTCCATGAATAAACATACAAATTTGTGTTCAATGAGTCTTTAAATTAATTTGAATAAAATCAAATCAAATGTAAATATTTGTCCTTTTAAATAGATTCTATATAATATCTGTTGAGAAAAAAATTAAATTTTGTATTGGGCTACTAACATATTTGCAGGCCGTTCTTGGGCCCGATCTATCCAAACATTTCCCGTCACCCATGTCGTGCAGGTGCGCCCTGCTCCCCTTGCGTGCGAGATAAGGTTTCAAGCTTTAGTCATTAATTAAATACCAAGTTGATTTACATATATATACAAGTTCCATACTTGATTCCATACTTGATTTATATATATAGTGATGGGTGTGGAACTTGAATACATGCAGGTGTTACCGCAGGAGCTGATCTAAACATAAGACTATGATTGTTCCATAATTTCTACTTTCAAAATAATTTCTTACTCATTAATCTTTGTTATGGTTGGCTGTTTAATATAATTTAGGTTTAATCGTACTTTTAACTCTTAAATTCTTTAAAAAATCAATTAAGTATCGCCAAATTTTTAATATTAACTCCAATTTAATGAAAAGTCAAAATTCAAATGTAACAAAACCGATTTATATAATATGAAGAAATTAATTATAATGTAACACAACTTTCAAATTTTAATTAATTTTTAATATTCGTGGAATGTGTAATTAATTAAATTTTAAAATTTAAAAATAAAAGTATAAAAATATTTTAATTTTAAAAAATTAATTAATTGTGAAGTGGTATACATATAGATTGTCACGTGGATGTCATGTTACCTAATTAATAAATATTAACATTTTTCATCTATTTTGAGGTGATTTCATAAATAATGTAAATTCAAAAGCTAAAATAAGCAATCAATTAAATGGAAGATTTTAAATGATTTCTTTTATAAAATTGGAAGGTTTAATAAATCGTTATATATTTTTTTATCGGCCAATATTTGCCTCAAGAATGAAAAGCCCAGTAACGATGTTGATATGAGTTTGGGTAAAGTTGGTGGATCCCATCTCCAGCTTAATTGACGGTGCAATTTGGGTGTTGATTAAGTTTGGCTGACGATAATAGTCTTGCATTGACGTGAAATAAGGGCAGCAGCTCAGGTACAGTTGGTGGATCCCATGTCCCTATTTTCCTAATAAGTAGGCTTTAATGAAGATGCAGTTGGGGTTGTATCTCTACATTATTCCACTGAGGATAGTCAATACTTCAATGTTATAAGAGGATTTGGTTATGCTTTTGTCATGTTGAGAAATTGAACTTAAGCTAATTTAAATAAACCGTAATCTCGGTTTACAGGAAATTATTTTAGCAATAGTTACTGATAAAAAATGGACATATTTATCCATCGATCAACATGTTTAGCAGTAATATGTATATATGTTAGACAATTGTAATGGCAACAAAATTTTCTGCTCTAGAATTGCTACATATAAACTAATTAATATATCTTAAATTTGAACATGGATTTATTGATGTACATATGTTAGCTTATGCTTTAAACACAAATATGTAATGCTTCATGGAATGCATTCATATGGTAGCTTCATTGACGGTACTGACATGCATTTTTATTTAGCTTTTGCTTATGAAATGTTGAAATAGGAAGGTTATATTAATTCTAATTCATATCCTTGTTTGATTAAAATTCCTTAATTAATAAAAAGTGAGATGGAGATAGTCAAACATCAATTTCCACATTGAAATTGAATCCAAACATTAATTGGTGGAAAATAATTTAGATATCTTTCTTGTGTTTTTATTTAGTTTTAGCTCTTTATATTTGTTGTGCGGAAACGTGTAAAAGAGTATAATTATTGTACTGAAAAATCACACTAAGTTAAATTCCCAGGAAAGAGAGGTGGATCACGAGGATCGCTTAAGTACCAGGTCTTTCCTAGCCGAATATCCTCTATCGTAATTTAATAGCACAATAAATAACTACAATCACACTCACAAGATATGAAAATAAATAATAACGAATACTGAATTTTAACGAGGTTCGCAAATTTTGCCTACGCCCCTGGGCACTACCAAATATATTTCACTCCAAAATACAAGTGAAAATTTACAAATAGGAGAGAGAACAATGCCTTAAGTAGAGAATGGCAAATGTTGGGATGAAGAAAATGAGCAATGGTTAGGCCTATTTATAGTTGAGGTTCAGGATCAACTTGCAAAGTACCTATGCAAATAGGGACCAAAATTGCAATTATCCCATGTCAAAGTCAACTTTCAACTTTCGGTGCCTAACTTGTTACACTTTCCACAAATTTCATCTTTAACTTTTCAAAGAATGGGTCACGCCAATAATCTCCACCTTGAAGATTTGATTAGAATAATCTTATCTTCACACAATTCTTCTCGCCTTTGCCAACAATACTTGATAGTGCCTTCTTCAACCGTTAAACTCGCGGATATTGATCAAGTTCAAACAATGTTCGAACTTGGTCATTGTTACCACCTTGGTCATCATATCTGCGGATTATCTGCAGTCTTAATCTTCTGAAGACAAATTTTCCCCTCATCAATAATTTCCCGCACAAAATGGAATCGTACGTCGATATGCTTTGTACGTGCATGATAGACTTGATTCTTTGCTAAATGAATAGCACTTTGACTATCACAATACACGTTAATATGCTCCTGAACCAATCCCAAGGTTTTAACCATACCTTGTAAAGCTTCCTTTACAGCCTCTATTCATGTACTCGGCTTCTGTGATTGACAACGCAACTGTAGACTGTAGAGTAGACTTCCAACTTATTGGTCGTCCAGCAAGTGTAAACACGTAACCGGTGGTTGATCTTCGTTTATCCAAATCACCGGCATAGTCAGATCAACATACCCAATAACACCTTCACCAAGTGTATTATCCTGCTCGAACAGTAATCCAAAATCCACGGTCTTTTGAATATACCGTAGAATCTATTTCACAGCTTGCCAATGTCCTTTTCCAGGATTATGCATATACCTGCTCACTATACTAACTGCCTGTGAAATGTCGGGTCTTGTACACACCATTGCATACATCAAGCTACCTACTGCATTAGAATACGGAACTTGCAACATGTATTCTCGTTTTGTATCCGTCGAAGGAGATAGTTGTGCAGAAAGCTTGAAATGAGAAGCCAACGGGGTACTTACAGGTTTTGTCTGCTCGTTCATGCCAAACTACTGTAGTACCTTCTTCAAATACTGCTTCTGAGACAAGCTAACTCTGCCATGGGCTCTATCTCTACATATTTCCATGCCAAGAATTTTCTTAGCTTCACCAAGATCTTTCATCTCAAACTCGAGATTGAGTTGAGTCTTCAATCTCTCAATCTCAACTTTGCTCTTAGATGCTATTAGCATATCATCAACATATAAGAGCAAGTATATAAAAGTTCCTTCTTGTAGCTTCTAGAAATACACGCAATGGTCAAATTTACTTCTTGTATACCTTTGCCCTTTCATGAACTGATCAAATCACTTGTACCACTGTCTCGGAGATTACTTCAATCCATAAAGCGACTTTGTCGGTTTGCAAACCCGCTTTTCTTTACCAGAACCTTGAATCCATCCGGTCGAGTTATATAGATTTCCTCTTCCCAATCATCGTAAAAAATGCGGTCTTCACATCGTCAACTAGTTCAAGATCATATTATGCAACCAAGGCTAGCAAAATTGAATAGACTAATGCTTCACAACCGGAAAAACACTTCATTGTAGTCTATTCCTTCTTTCTCGAAGCGTAACCCTTTGCTACCAATCTAGCTTTGTACCGAATTTTATTTTTACCAGGAAATCATTCCTTCTTTGCATATACCCATTTGCATCCAATTGCCTTCTTTTCCTTGGGCAGTGTCTTCAACTCCCAAGTCCTATTTTGATGAAGAGACTGCATTTCTTCATTCATGGCTTGCTTCCACTTTACACCATCAGGGTTACTTATTGCTTCTGTGTAAGTAGAAGGAGCATCATCATCTGCAATTGGAAGTGCATAGGCCACTATATCATCAAAGCGAGCAGGTTTACGAATCTCTCTTCTTGGCCTCCTATATGCAATTGAATCTTGTTGCTGTAGAAGTTCTTGGCCTGAACTTCTTCATCATTTTTCTTTCAATATTAGTGGATCATTATTAACCTTTTCAAGCTCCACCGCTACAAAGTACTCATCGGTATTGTCATCCTTTGTGAATCCTTTAACATGGTTGATTCATCAAAAGTCACATCTCTGCTAAAGACAATCTTCCTTGTATCAGACACGGAGGCGGTATCCTTTACTCCACTAGTTATACCCAAGAATAATGCTTTCTTTGCTCTTGGGTCTAACTTCGATTCTTTACATGATAATATATAGTGGAACAAAAACATGTAAAGAATCATAGTCGAGTGATTTACAGTCCACATCTCCATAGGAGTTTTGCCATTTTTGCGGTGATGGCAAGCGGTTAATTAGATGGCACGATATGTAATCGCCTCATTAAAATTCCTTGCCCAATCCAAAGATTGGACAACATACATCGAACTTTCTCAAGTATAGTTTGATTCATGCTTACGCCACCCGCTCATTGTGGTGTATCCCAAACAAGAAAGTGACGCACGATGCCCTCATCTTGACACACTTGTAGAAATGGATCATTTTTGTACTCAGTACCATTGTCTGATCAAGTCGTTTGACCTTTCGACTAGTTTGAGTTTCCACCATCTTCTTCCATTTCGAAATGCATCCAATACTTCACTTTTCTTTTCATTAGATACACATACTTTTCTTGAATAATCATCAACAAAAGTAACAAAATAGTGCATTCCTCCCAAAGAAGCCACTTTGGTAGGTCCCCACACATCATCGTGAATGTAGTCCGAATTCCTTTCAGATTGTGAATTGTCGAACCAAACTTTACCCTCGCCCGCTTGCCTAGAACACAATGTTCACGAATTCCAATTTGCAAGAATTTGCACCTTTCAACAAGCTTTTCTTCACCAAAGTTTGCAAAGCTTTTTCACCAGATGTCCCAATCGCATATGCCATAACTGTAACCTCTCGAATCTACATCTTCGCAGAATCGTTGATGTTGATCCAATAACTGTACTTCCATTTAAAAAGTACAAGTTATTTCTTCTTGTGCCTTTCATCACCGTCAAATTCCCAGCTGCTACCTTTAGTAATCCACCTCTCAAAGTGATTTTGAGCCCTTTAGATTCTAAGGCCCCTAATGAGATGAGATTTTTCTTCAAGCTGGGTACGTAGCGAACATCAGTCAATACTTGGATTGAGCCGTCGTGATTCTTCAATTGGATTGTACCTACTCCCATTGTCTTACAAGCACTATCATTGCCCATAAGAACAACTCCACCTTCTAGTTCTTTAAGACTAGAAAACCAGTCCTTATTAGGACACATATGGTAAGTACATCCCGAATCCAAAATCCACTCATCAGTATGACATGCCATTGCCATGCCAACCAAGCTAAAGTCTGACTCCTCATTATGCTCCGCTACACATGCATTAGAAATAGCCTTGCCCTTTTGTAACTTAGGACAATTCTTTTTCCAATGCCCTTTCTCACGAAAAAAGGCACGCTCATCTTTGGCGGGTCTCTCTTTGGACTTTTCCCTTCTACCAGGTTTGCTGCTTCTTGAACGACCTCTTATTGTTAAGACTTCTGTAGTTGTATCTCTGTGATCTCTTTTATCTTTCTTTTGAGTCTCAGATCTATACAATGCACTACAGACTGCATCAAATGTGATTGTGTCCTTCCCATGAAGCAATGTGGTGGTAAGATGATCATATTCATCAGGAAGGGAATTCAACAACAATAATGCATTGTCTTCGTCTCCAAATTTCTCATCCAAAAGTCTACTAAATTTTTATTGAATGAGTTCACATGGTCATTCATCGACATACCGAGTGCATACGTGAATCGATAAAGTTTCTTTTTCATATAAAGCCTATTTTTAAGGCTTTTTGTTGGAAACTTTTCTTCCAATTTATCCCACAACTTCCTTGCTGGTGTCTCCCTCATGACAGAGTACTTCTGCTCATTGGCCAAACATAGACGGATTGTACCACAAGCTTGTCTATTAATCTTGGCCCACTCCTTGTCATCCATATTGTCAAGTTTTTCTTCAAGAGCTATATCTAGCTCTTGCTGACATAAGACATCCAGGATCTCACATTGCCACATACCAAAATTATTGGTACCATCAAATTTCTCTACTTCAAATTTTGCATTGGTCACCGTAGTCCTTGCTGATGATGGCGATGCTCGTGCCATTTTCTCCTCAATCCAAACCATCGATATCGTGAGCAATGACTGTATACATGAATAGTATTGTAAACGATTGTACTCCCCAAGTACGAACCTAGCTCTGATACCAATTGTTGTGCGGAAGCGTGTAAAAGAGTATAATTATTGTACTGAAAAATCACATTAAGTTCAATTCCCAAGAAAGAGAGGTAGATCATGAGGATCACTTAAGTACCAGGTCTTTCCTAGCCAGAATATCCCTCTATCGTAATTTAATAGCACAATAAATAACTACAATCACACTCACAAGATATGAAAAATAAATAATAAAGAACACCAGAATTTTAACAAGGTTTGGCAAATTTTGCCTACGTCCTCGGGCACTACCAAATATATTTCACTCTAAAAATACAAGTGAAAATTTACAAATAGGGAGAGAGAACAATGCCTTAAGTAGAGAATGGCAAATGTTGGGATGAAGAAAATAAGCAATGGTTAGGCCTATTTATAGTTGAGGTTCAAGGATCAACTTGCAAAGTACCTATGCAAATAGGGACCAAAATATCAATTATCCCATGTCAAAGCCAACTTTCAACTTTCGGTGCCTAACTTGCTACACTTTCCATAGCCCCCATCTTTGACTTTTCAAAGAATGGGTCACGCCAATAATATTAATCAATGATTAGTATGCATGCACCCAGGGAATCTAATGAGGTTGGTGACCGAAAATGTCACCTAGAAAGAGGGTATCACGATATCAAAGCATGAAATTGTAATACTCAAAACAATGTTAAAAACAAGTAAGATTTAGCCATCAACCGTGTTATCGTGATACGGTTATAAGGTATCGTAATACCCAAAACTCCCAAGGATCCCCAAGGTTGTTAGGATATCGCGATACCAAACTTTGGGTATCGAATATCATTGATGAGAGGAGACAAAAATAACCGTAGGGCTAATCCTTTTCAAACATGTCCTCTAACCAAAATTAGACGGTCGGGGCAATTTGGTCATTATTTTGGATATGTAATTTGCTAGAAAGGGCAAAAATTGGCTGAACAAAAGGCACACTTAACAGTTCATGTTTTTATGCATTGTCACGTCAACAAACAATGTTGGTGTGGTATCTGTTAATAGCCATGTAGGTGTTGCCATTAACTATTAACGGTCAACATCAACCACGAGGTGCTAATTTTGTTAGTTAATAGATGTTAACTTTTCTATCATCTTTTGGGTGATTTAACAAACCTTATAACTTTCAAGCGTAAAAGGGACAAAATAAATAAATAAATAAATAAATGGAAAGTTAAAATGACTTTTTGTTAATTGTAAAGTTAAAAATACCAAATAAATCATTATGTCTTTTAGTTTTAATTTTTCCTTGATTAAAAGAGAAATAATTAACGAATGAAAATAACTTTCTCAAATAAATTTATCATAATTATGAGGTTATAAATATACAAGTATATACGATTTTTTGGATTAAATTTCCAGCAGTCTTCTTCCTCAAACGTAGTGAATAGAGCACAATTTTGTTTCCAATCTTACCCACCTCTTTTTATCCTCAAATAATCTTAGTGGTGTCATAGAGTTTAGCATGTTCCCAAACCTTCCAAATCTTAAACATCTCGACCTCTCTTGCAACAGAATTGAAGGCAAGCTTCCACAATGGATGCAAGAGGTGGGGAATGACTCTTTGTGGTATTTCAATATATCCTATAAGTCTTTGATAGAAGTTGAGCAATTTCCATGGAAGAATATTGCAGTCTTGACTTAAGCTCCAATTTGATCCACCACACCAAAACAGACTTTTAGCGGCATTTTTTTTTTTTTGCTTTTAGCGGCGTTTTAAGCGCCACTAATAGTGTTTGTCGTGCTTTTATAAAAAACGCCGCTAAAGGTGGGGACCTTTAGCGGCGCTTTTCTAAAAACGCCACTAAAAGTGCGGACTTTTAGCGGCGCTTTTTTCAAAAACACCACTAAAAATCCTAAAAATAAAAAAATTAAAAATATCATACTTTTAGCGGCACTTTTTTAAAAAACACCGCTAAAGGTTATAAAAAATAAAAAAATTAAAATATTATAAAAACACTAAAAATCCAATTTAGAATATAATTTAATTTGAAGACATATTAAAATAAAAATTATAGAAGAATACAAATTTCTATAATTCCATCTAATAACAAGCATGTGAGATTTGCCTAAAATTATAGAAATACTTTTGCAAGTATTTAGATGAGCTCCATGGAGAAAAATGAAAAAGGAAAACCCCTTTTATTCCTAAGTTCTGTTTGTCATATTTACATGATGTATTTCCTTAGAACACTGAAGCAGGCTATAAAACTGCACAAATCTGTCTCACCTATAATATATGGACTTACTGTATAGGACCAATCAAAAAGCAAATACCAGAAAATAAAAACAAACTTCATAAATATGAAGGTATACCAACTAAAATTACTGAACCAAGAATTCCAAAATATCCTGCGGGAGCAGTTAAAATGGATGTAAGGATAAATACACCAGCAAGTGTGAAAAAGAAATTCCAGTTGACTCCATATTCCCCCACATGTACCTACAAGGGAGAAATTCCATTAAACGAAAAAAAGTATTGATCATCAATTATCAGCAGCTAAAATGTTGAACTACCAACATTAAGAAAGGCATCATTTAACTAAAACCAATCCGTATAAATTCTATGCTTATTATGCAAAAATGCTTTTGAGTACAAACTGGTTTGGAGCATTATTTTAGACATCTCCCAGAGTTCCATTTGTTTTATATTAGAAAGTAGATATAGTACACAACTTATCCTATTCCATTGCAAACAACTATTATTACAAAAGTCCAAATAAAGAAATACATTCTACCCGATAGTCTAGACTCAATGTAGAAGCAAGTCTAGCAAATCCTAACAGTTGTAGTGAGTTGTAGATTTAAAGGTCGCCTTCCACCAACTCCTTAGGAAGCATTGAGAAAAGTTAGTGGAACATAGATCTCAAACAATATACATCTATATACAACATACCAAATTTAGATATGTTGCATGCACAAAAGAAAATTATGATTCCAAAATTATAACGTTTGCTCAGAAGAGAAAGAATGTACAATGGTAAGCAATATACATGACAAGTTAACACCAGGATCTGGAAAATATAACGACCCACATTGATGATTTGATGTTTCGTGCTTGCCGTGAAGTAACCGCATTCATTAGCACAAATGAGCCAACTACTACATTGCTAGATGCTGAATATTTTCAAATAGCTTATAGACTAAATTACAGTGACATGCTTTTATTGATTTCAACGAAGAATCCAACAAATAGATCCTTCTTATATGTTATCGCTTCATCAACGCAATATAAAACCCTCAAACAAATTTAAATTCAAAGGCGGGCAACACCATACCGCTTAACAATCATTCAAGTTAACAATCTAACAAGTTTTAACAGTTTATTTCTTTAAAAATTCTATGAACCAAAAAACGGAAGGCGAGAATATTATCCAAGCTGCTCATGCTCCCAAGCTACCTACAAGACCTTAACCGCTTTATTACACGATCTAAACAAGACAAATGCAATAGCAGAGCTTTATTATTGACGGACTGTGTGAAGTTTGAGGTTATTTAGAACTAAAAAGAAAACCTTCACATGCCATCCATGGTCGCTTTCTAGTTAGCTTTCCACCTAGTAAGATGAACTTGATATTCAATTATTGCTCAAATACGCTTAAAACACGTGAAATAAAAAAGAAGAGAACAGAATCAACAAAGTTTCTTAATCGTTATTGGAATATTTGTAACAATGCCTACTACCGATCGAAGCAAAGAGAGATTCAAATGGGGCATTATTGTATTGTTGAAACGCAAAGTTTCTTAATCATTATTGTACCTTACTCATTACTAAATAGAAGCAATTAGTAAGAAGACATCGAAAAAAAAACGAATTAAAGCAAATACAGTAAATCAAATTCGATCATTACATCAACTCGAATATCTCATAAACCTAACATTACAACTAAAGCAAAGCCACTCACTAGTTAAAAGAGATGCCTATATAAACGAAAATGCACTAAATTATTAGCAAGCATTTGAACTTAGAAGCACTAACGAGACGCTAAAATATCTTATAAACCTAAGAATAACATTACAAGTAAAGCAAAGCCACATCCTAAGCATATTATCAAGAAATACATCGAACCCATTAGTTAAAACATGTAATTCAATGCACAAAACCCACAGATAAAATCAACAAAAAAATTGACCTCAAATACAAGATTTAACGCTATCGCTTATGGAAGGCAAAACACCCATTTCAATTAAGCAAAGAAAAAAAGTACCTAAACAATATAACAACCGAGAAAAATGAAGCCAAGAAACGAGTTAAAAAAAAACAAAGCACGTCAGAAAGAAACCTCGAAATTGACAGAGAATGGAATGGAAGAACAAAGTTAGGGTTTCAAAATTGGAAGGATTTTTTGCTTAATTGGGAAGACCACCGATTGAAGAAGACCTAAAACCTTAAAATTGATTGATTACCTACCGTAATAAAAATGAAAGATTCCTTTGATGATGGCATTTAGGCCCACCGCCTAAATGAAATTACTAGACATATCACACATGAAATTCTTTTATTTATTATTTAAAATGTTGGAGAAAAATGATATGGGAAAGAAGAGCATACACCCACCGGTATCTCCGCTTGTTCCGTGAAACGACATGACTAACCTTAACTCGCATACTTTTATCGCATTTTTAAATGAGTCCACTATACCTTTCGTAATTGTTCCAAGAAAACCAGTCATGTGTTTGTCAAGCACCATCGTAACTATCACTACCAGGAGATTTTGGAGACGAACGCAGTCCAAACCCACTAGTAAATCGTGAAAAGTTGATTTTCCAAAGATTTCCAGTTGGTGAGTTCTCTTGCGAGGTAGCAAATGGCTGAGGAATTTTGTCGGGAAGATCGGTGGGGGGAAACCGATTTGGGGATTTTGGGAGGGAAATTTTGGGACTTAGAAATTTTGGTTTTGGGGAAACGATATCAAGCTTTAAAGTTTGTATGCTTTTATTAAAAACGCCGGTATAGTTTATTTTTTATGGCGTTTTTATTAGAAACGCCACTATAGCTCTATTTTTTGAGGCGTTTTTTAGAAACGCCACTATAGATCATTTTTACGGCGCTTTTATTAAAAAGCCACTATAGATCATTTTTTATGCGTTTTATTAGAAACGCCACTATAGTTTATTTTTTATGCTTTTACTAAAAACGCCACTATTACATAATTTTAAATTTTTTCTCTTTTAACCTATATTTTTCTATGTCGCTTAATCATATAATAATTTCTTCTAGTTTTTTTCGAAAACGCCACTAAAATTCAAAATGAAACAGCGTAGTATTGCTCTCTCTTGTGCCTTTTATTATTTTAATTGTTATTGGATGATTTTTATTTGTATGTGAAAATATATTATATGATTATTATTGTAACTATCAACAAATAAAAATAAAGTATATCGTAGTAGTGAATAAACTATAATATTTAAAAAAATTTACTATTAATATTATTATGTACTCCAATATTTTTATTTGTAAAATACATATTTTAGTCGGCGGTAAGGGTAATGTATTTAAATTTGTATAATATTTTCGTTTTAATACTTATTTTTATTTTAGTTAATGTTCACCTCAATTTTTAAATAGTTTAATTTAAATTATTAATTTAAGAAAAACAAGATTGAATTGTTATTTTGTAAACTGAAATAATGACGACTTAAACTTTTTAAATTTTTAAACATTACAACTTGAATGACAATTTCCATGTATTTCATTTTTTATTTTTATAAACTTTTATTTTTGAGTTTTATTTTTCTTTATTTTTATATTTCAAATAATTTAATCATTTTACAAATCTCAATTAAACCTTAAAACCTAAACCATTTAATATATATAAAGTTTATCTATTTATCTATTAAATAATTTAAACTATATATAATCATAATATTAATATATTAAAATTAATTTTATCTCTTTTACGATTAGATAATAAATTATTTAATATATAAATTAAAAGACACTAGTTACCCTAAACCCTAAACCCTACTTTTGTACCACTAGTCCTTGAACCCTAAACCCATAACCTTTAACCCTTAAACCCTATAACCATTAACCCTTAGATATTAAACTTTAACCCTTAAACCCTATAACCATTAACCCTTAAATATTAAACCACAACCCTAAAACCATATAATCCCTAAACCATATAACCCCTAAATTATACACCTTAACTCATATATATATTACATTGCGTAAGTAATTAAAAAATAATCTAATCTAAAACCTAAACCCTAAAACAATATAATTTTATCTATTTTATCAAAATCCCTAATACTTAAATCCCTAAACACTAAGACTTTAACTTTATTATTCGATATGGTTTAAGCACTAAACCCAAAACCCCATAACTCTAAAATAATAAACCCTAAACTATAAACCCGCCAAAACCCCTAACCTAACCCTTAATATTAAATCCCTAAACCATAAACCCTAAAACATATATAATAAACTCCCGAACCTAAACTATAAAGATTAATCCATAAACTATATACCCTAAATTAAGCCGTAAACCCCAAATTATCATGAGAATTAATTCAATATTTTATATATGTGCAAAAAAACTTTAAAATTATTTCGGCGCGTTTTCCGAGTTACCGCTAATGTTTAGACTTTTAGCGGCGTTTTTCGAGCGCCGCTAATGCCAGACTTATAGCGGCTTTTTTCCGGTAAGCCGCTAATGCCAGACTTTTAGCGGTGTTTTACGAATAAACGCCGCTTATTTATCCTTTTTAGCGGCGTTTTTTAAATAAACGCCGCTATTGCTCTTTTTTCTGCGGCGTTTTATTTGAAACGCCGCTAGTGTATAATATTTGCGGCGTTTTTCTTTAAAACGCCACTAAAAACGCCGCTAAAAGTCTATTTTGGTGTAGTGATCCCTGGAAATCTTCCGATTCCAGCTTCGACCATCAAAATCTTTCTTATTGATGTAATAAAATTTCTTTCCTTGAAGTTTCCTATTCTTTTTCGTTTTTATTGTTTGAATTTAAAGGCTATGGATGAATTAGAATTGCAATTTCCCTGGTAGTTTTCTTGCAAGTAATAGAAAATGGCATACAAATTTTCTAGTCTTGTGGAAATATGCTTGTTAGATACCATTGTTCAACATATATAGGATACACATGGTTTGAATTTTCAAGCAGTAAGCTTTGAATATATTGTATATCATTGAAGTGTTTTCTATATATGTGTTGAATTCTGCGTACTGTAAATGTCCCGCATTGCATGTGAATTTTGCAATAGGACCAAAATTTACGTGTTATAGTCCTTTAAACTGAGTTAATGAAAAGTAACCATTCCCATCAAAATTAGTTATACTCTTAATTTATAACAAAGGCAAGAGTAATTTGAGTTGAACTCAAAGGTTAATATGTCACCAATGGGCGATGGCGTGGTGCTACCTCACAATGATTATTGATCATGTGGCATAATGACGTCAACAAACATGAGCAAGTCAATATACGTGAAAGGTTTCTTTTATGGAAGTAGTGCTTTCATCAGAATCTGAATTTTACGCCTTCTTTACGTGTTATAGGAAGAAGACTAAGTCAATCTACTCTCTAATCTCATGAATCTTAGTTTGTTTGGTGGAAGTAGCTCTTTTCACAATGCAAACTTGACCTTCACCACGTCAACGTAAAATGGGTACTCGTACTATATGTTCCATTTGCTTCAAAGACAATGAAGAATCCAATAATAGAGAACATGGTCGATGATATGAAGTTGAGATACAAAATTAAAGATTAGGTGGTTTTGCTTTTTGATTTTTGCTGAGGTGGCATGCCATCTCAAAGAATGGATGACGACATGACACTACCATGTCGTGATTATTGATGATGTGGCAATAAACGATGTTGATGTGACATCTATTAACAACCACGTCGATATTGTCGTTAACTACTAATTAGCATTAGTCAAAATTTGGTCATTTTATTAGTTTAATGGTTCAATAGATCAAAATGTTGTTAACATAGCTACATTTTTACGATGTACAAACTTAACACACCCAACTTATATCCATCACCAAATAAACCCCTCGCTATTGTTATCGTTTGGGCTATTAAATGGAACCATACCATTTACGCTTTGTTTTGACTTAAATTTTAATGTGTTTCAATTATTTTATTATATTTTGGTTTGTTTCGATTAATCGATTTGCGATGATATTTATTGATCCGTACTTGTTAATATAAGATTTTAATATTTTAAATTGATTTTAATAATAATTGTTTTATCTTTTTAATAATTATATTAAAAACATAATTAAATTAATATATTTTTAAGATAAATGAACCTTCATTAAGATAATTCAAAGAGACATAATACCAAAAGAAATGAGGAAGAACAGACAAGCTTACCTGCACACTCTATCTTAGGTCTAGTCTCATCCTTGATATGTAAGAAAAATTATGTAATAATAAAATAGAAGAGAGACAACATAGAATCATCTTTAATTCATAGTAATTTGCATACAAGAAGACGACCCTAGCAAGAAAGTGGGTAGCCTTATTTGTGCACCTACAAGTCCAAAGAAAGGATAAAGATTGAAAATGACATTATAAATTTAAGCAATCCTAAGTGAGCGCTCCAAATTGAAACGTTAGCTTTATAATTCATTATAGCATTTCAAACACCACCCATCAATACCGCTCAAAGCCGAAAGTACCTGCAAACAACAAAGATCTTAGCAAAAGTGGGAGTCATCAAATAGGCACAGGACCAAGAATACACCTAATAAAATTTCCACTATCGTCTCGCACAACAAACTACCCAACCCGTGGCATTATGCTCATGAAATGGAGCTGCATCAATGTTAAATTTTAGAATACTGATAGTCAGCTTAGACCGTTTGGTGTTGATGACACCATGGCATTATGCTCATGAAATGTAGCTATGATTTTGAAAAACCAGAAACCGAATAAGGGAATCAAGTTTTACTAGATATTGAGGTCTGCTTTCACAATTTCCTTAAGACAGATTCGACCGCTTTTATGGCACTTGGAGAGACGTTGGTCATTTGTCACCCAGGATACAATAATAAAATGACCGTAGCAGTAGTACCTATGTAGTGATTAACTAACAAATCTTGCCTTCTTCTATCACCGAAACATTTGAAAATTTTAGAGAGAAAAAGAAAAGAATTCTTGAGACTGAAATAAATTCGTTGTGAGTAAAAAATATGGAGACATTTTGAAAATTTTCATGAATAAAGATACAAATCTGCGTTCAATGAGTCTTTAAATCAATTTGAATAAAATCAAATCAAATGGAAATATCTATCCTTTTAAATAGATTCTGTATAATATTTGTTGAGAAAAAAATTAAATTTTGTATTGGGCTAAAATATCTGTAGGCCCTTCTTGGGCCCAATCTATTTGGACATTTCCCGTCACCCATGTCGTGCGGGTGCACCCTGCACCCCCTTGCGTGCGAGATAAGGTTTCAAGCTTTAGTCATAATTTGGTACTAAGTTGATTTACATAAATATACAAGTTCCACACTTGATTTCCAATCAATGTGGGACTAATGTTTTTTATTTTCCTCAACACAATTCACAAGTAACTTACTTTGAGCATCAATTTTTAATTCATTACTCAAATATTTTAAGCATATGATATACTGTTGTAAAGGTCTCATAGAGTAGAATATAAAATAATAATGAAAAATTGAACTTCAACACGTCAATGTAAAATTGGGTACTCGTATGCTGATTGAGTCTTAACTCGATTAGTATGGACATTATTGTCAATGTAGGAGGATATGGGTTCGAGTGAGTTGAAGCGCATTAGCCTCCTATTTATGAGTTAGGAGGGACTATGGGTAGCTCTAGGCATTGTATAAAAAAAAAAAATCTAACCGAACATATAATGATATTGTTCAAACAAAAATTGGATACTGTGATATATGTTCCATTATACTTTCAACAAGAATATCAAACGCTTCAAACACAATGAAGAATCCAATATGAATAATAGTGACTGGTCTGGAACTTGAATACATGCAGGTGTTACCGCATGAGCTGATCTAAACATAAGGCTATGATTGTTCCATAATTTCTACTTTCAAAATTTCCTACTCATTAATCTTTGTTATTGTTTTGTAAGGGGTTGGTTGTTTAATATAATTTAGGTTTAATTGTACTTTTAACTCTTAAATTCTTTAAGAAAATCAATTAAGTATCTGGGAATTTTTAATATTGACTCCAATTTAATGAAAAGTCAGAATTCAAATGTAACAAAACTGATTTATATAATATGCAGAAATTAATTATAATGTAACACAACTTTCAGAATTTAATTAATTTTTAATATACGTGGAATGTGTAATTAATTAAATTTTTAAAATTTAGAAATAAAAGTATAAAAATAATTTTAATTTTTAAAAATTATTTAATTACTGAAGTGGTATACACATAGATTGTCACGTGGATGTCATATTAGCTAAATTAACAAATATTAATATTTTAATCTATTTTGAGGTGATTTGATAAATAATGTAAATTTAAAAGCTAAAATAAGCAAAAAAAAATTAAATGGAAGATTTTAAATGATTTCTTTTATAAAATTGGAAGGTTTAATAAATCGTTATATATGTTTTGTATTGGCTAATATTTGCCTTAAGAATGAAAAGCCCAGTAACGATGTTGATATGAGTTTGGGTAAAATTGGTGGATCCCATCTCCAGCTTAATTGACGGTGCAATTGGGGTGTTGATTAAGTTTGGCTGACAATAATAGTCTAGCAGACGTGAAATAAGGGCAGCAGCTCAGGTAGAGTTGGTGGATCCCATGTCCCTATTTTCCTATAAGTAGGCTTTAATGAAGATGCAATTGGGGTTGTATTTCTACATTATTCCACTAAGTATAGTCAATACTTCAATGTGCAAACGGCACGTTATAAGAGGATTTGCTTATGTTTTTTCATGTTCAGAAATCGAACTTAAGCTAATTTAAATAAACCGTAATCTCGGTTTACAGGAAATTATTTTAGCAATAGTTACTAATAAAAGCAATGGACATAATTATCCATCTATCAACATGTTTAGCAGTAATATGTATATATGTTAGACCATTGTAATGGCAACAAAATTTTCTGCTCTAAATGCTTCATATAAACTAATTAATATATCTTAAAGTTGAATATGGATTTATTGATGTACATATGTTAGCTTATGCTTTAAACACAAATATCTAATGCTTCATGGAATGCATTCATATGGTAGCTTCACTGACGGTACAGACATGCATGGTTTTTTTTCTCTCTCTCTATTTCTCAAGTAAACGTAATCAATACTACAAATTGTTGTTGTTTGGTGTGGAATTGTGCTGTAATTCTCCTGGAAGTTCCTCATTGCTTGTAGATTAAGTTGGGCCGATAATGAAAGGATGAAAGAGTATGTGAAGTTGTTGGGGGGTTTTGGCAGCAGCAAAAGAAGAGACCAAGACATTGAACATAATTGGTGGATCAAATTTCTAGTGATCTTCATGCTCATCTCATCATCCTTGTCTCGAGTTAAACATAGTCTATGCTATAAAATTTCTTCTTTGTGTGGAAAATAATTTGGCGTACTCATGACAGTGACAAGCTTCTCTGATGGAAGTAGCTCTTTTCACACTGCAAACTTGACCTTCAACACGCCAATGTAGGATGGGTACTCGTACATATGTTCCATTATGCTTTAAACATAAATATCAAATGCTTCAAAGACAATAAAGAATCCAATAATAAAGAACATGGTCGATGATATGAAGTTGAGGTACAAAATTAAAGATTAGGTGGTTTTACTTTTCGAGTTTTTGCTGATGTGGCACTGCCATCTCAGCAATGGATGACAACATGACACTACCATGTCAGCGATTAGTAATGATGTGGCAATAAACGATGTTGATGTGACATCTATTAACAACCACGTCGATATTGTCGTTAACTACTAACGGTCAACGTTAGTCATATTTTAGTCAGTTTTATTAGTTTAATGGTTCAATTGATCAAAATTTGGCATTACCAAACCTTGCAGAAATGAAAACAAAAGTTATATTAGTCAGAAATCTTTAATACGTTAACGTTCAATGTAACACTATTTAAACTCTGTTCTTGTGCTGACTTTAGATGCCCAGTTTTAGTTAGGCTTAAATATAAATTTGATACCTGAATTTCTCCGCTTCTTTTTGTTCAAAGTCCTTTTTTTTTCTAGATTAATACTCCAATTGATACTACTTCAATTATTGATACTCCTTCAATTGGATGCCATAATTCTGCAAGAACTGTCCTCATAGATGGGAAGTAAACTGCACTGTTTGTCAGAACTTTGCCTACTAGACATAATTTGAACCCTATCATCGATCTCCTCTCCATATTCTTGATCGCAAACTGGGTCATCTTTGTCATCTGCAATTTTTAAATTAGCCAATTCATCCTCTGTTTTTCTAGCCTTTTATTGTCGCTTCTCAATTCCTCTCTTATCCTTCTCTTTTTTCTTTTATTTTTATAAAAAACCTAAAAACAGTTTATTGATTTTGAGTGTAACATCTTTGTACGGTGCAACTATGTATGTATCCTAAATGGCTTTTAGGTAGCTTCATTGACAGTACAAACTAGTTAAAATTTCCAGCATTCATGTCTTTGTTTTTCCTCAAGTAAACGTAGTCAATACTGCAAATGGTGTGGAATTATTGTACATTGTGGCGCAAATGTCCGAAATTTCCACATTGCTTGTAAATTAAGGTGAGAGAGATAGGAGGAAGCAACAGCAAGAGTGAAGACAATAGACAATTGATAGTCTTTCTTTGTGGAGTTAAAGTATAGTCAATAGACAATTGATAGTCTTAGTCTTCCTCAAACGTAGCGAATAGAGCACAATTTTGTTTTTGTTTTTTTTTTTTTTTGTGAAAAGAATTTCCACATTAATTAGCTTTGGTTGACAAGCAAGTGAATAGACACTCACATTATTTACGTGTTATAGGGAAGTAGACTAAGTCAATCTACTTTGTAATCTCATCAATCTTAATTTTTTTTAGTTGTTTAGGGAGTTCAAATGAAATTCAAGATTTTGCTTAAAAAAAAGCATCCAATTTTAAGAATGGAAAAAAGAAGACTAAGTGGTTGTTGATGTCCGTGAAAAATACAAAAATTTTGAAAATATAATATCCATAGCTTTTCCATGTAAAAGCAAAAAAGACTGTAACACTAATGTTGTGGTATTATTTGTTGCCTATAAATACCATTCCTATCCTTCATCTTCCTCTACAAACAGAACATGGCCTCCTATCTCTTTCTAATCTGCCTATTCCTCTTCTTTCCCCTTCTTTATGCTTCTTCTTCAGTATCTCACTATGCTCTTCACTAATCCAGTTCAAGAATTCCTTTTCCATCACTCAGACAGAGTATGACGCTTTTCTATGATGAGATTGCTGGCCTTGAATCTTATCCGTGACAAATTCATGGAAGGAGGGTACAGATTGTCGCTCATGGGATGGGGTCACTTGACGACCTAAATGCTCATGTTATTGCCCTTGACTTGAGTCATAGCTTGGCTATATGGCAACTTCCTTCCAATACCACTCTCTTCCTTCTTCCTCATCTTCAAAACTCAACCTTGCCTATAATGATTTTAATCTTTCCAAAATTCCATCCGAGTTTGGTCGATTTACAAGCCTATTCTACCTCAACCTTTCTTACGCAAAATTTTCGTGAAAGGTCCCATCCCAAGTCTCCCACCACAAAATTGGTTTCACTTGATCTCTCCTTGGGGTGATGAACTGGACGAACATGTTGTGGAGGACTTGTTCACAACCCAACCGAGGTCGACATCTGCTTTTGGATGGAATCAACATGCCTTCATTAATGTATTCATGAATCTATCCTCTTCTCTAAGGTCTCTCAGTCTTGTTGGTTGTGATTTGCAAGGAAAATTCCCAAAAAACATTTTTGATTTGCCAAACCTCCAATTTAGTGGAAAAATTCCAAGATCATTGGGGAACCTCTTGCAACTCACTTATTTAGACTTGTCGGCGAACCAATTGAGTGGACAAATTCCAAGATCATTGGGGAACCTCTTGCAACTCACTTATTTACACTTGTGGGAGAACCAATTGAGTGGACAAATTCCAAGATCATTGGGGAACCTCTTGCAACTCACTCATTTAGACTTGTGGGAGAACCAATTGAGTGGACAAATTCCAAGATCATTGGGGAACCTCTTACAACTCACTCATTTAGGCTTGTCGAGCAACCAATTGAGTGGACAAATTCCAAGATCATTGGGGAACCTCTTGCAACTCACTTATTTAAGCTTGGATAGGAACCAATTGAGTGGACAAATTCCATTATCAATTCTAAACCTAACACAACTTGAAAAAATGGATATGACAGAAAATTCATTAGAAGGTTCCATTCCAGACGAGGTAACCGCTTTTTCTAATCTGATATATTTATACTTAGACAACGATTTACTCAATGGAACACTTCCGTCATGGTTGTATAACGCTCCCTCCTTAAAGGAAATATCTCTATCAAAATCAATTCAAGCATGATCAAAGAATTCCAATCCAAATCACTAGAATTGATAAGGTTAGAGAATAATAAACTCCAAGGTCCTCTTCCATCTTCAATATTCCAACTTCTCAATCTTACCAGCCTCTTTTTATCCTCAAATAATCTTAGTGGTGTTATAGAGTTGAGCATGTTCTCAAACCTTCCAAATCTCCAAATTCTTGACCTTTCATATAACAAACTTATCCTTAACATCTAATCTTACTTCTAGTGTCATTCATATATTGCCTAATCTTACACACTTAATGGTGTCATTTTGTAATCTTGGTGAATTCCCCAATTTTTAAAAGGGCTTAAAAGTTTGGAAAGTTTAGACCTCTTTGCAATGTAATAGAAGGAAAGATTCACAATGGATGCATGATGTGGGGAATGACTCTTTGTGGTATTTAAATGTATCACATAACTCTTTGATAGAAGTTGAGCAATTTCCATTGAAGAATATTGAAATTCTTGAGTTAAGCTCCATTTGATCCATGGAAATCTTCCGATTCCAACTTCAAGATCAATGTCTTTCGATCTCAAATAATAGTTTCAATGGAGAGGTCTCTTCTTTAATATGCAATGCCAGTGCTCTTCGAATTCTTGATTTGTCTCACAATAACTTGAGTGGAACAATTCCACAATGTTTTGGAAATTTGAGCAACAGCCTTGATTTCTTGAATCTGAAGAAGAACAAGTTTTATGGGACGATTCCTCCAACATTTGCAAAGGGATGCCAATTGAGTAATTTGAACTTAAATGGAAATCTGTTAGAAGGACCTTTGACACCATCCATCCTTAATTGTGAACGTCTGGAACTGCTAGATCTTGGTAACAACAGGATCAATGATACATTTCCTCATTGGTTGGGAAGTCTTCCATAGCTACAAGTTCTTGTATTGAAGTCAAATCATATGCATGGTTCCTTGTGTGTCAATAGCTCCAAGTCTAGCCCTTTTTTCTCTAAAATCCAAATTTTCGATCTCTCAAGTAATTATTTTTCTGGACCCCTACCAGTGAGATACATCAACAGCTTCAAGGCTATCATAAATCAAGAGAAGATTGGTAGTACAACATCGTACATGGGGGTGTATCGTCGTGGAGGTGGTGCCTTCTATACCTATTCCATTGAAATTATTATGAAAGGACAAGATCGAGAATTGGTGAAAATTTTCACCATGTGGATGATCATTGATCTATCAAACAATCAGTTTGAAGGGGAGATTCCAAAGGTTATTGGGAAGTTTAACATGCTGAAAGGGCTCAACCTTTCTCATAATAACCTTAATGGTGGTATCCCCACCTCAATAGAGAATTTGACAAGTCTTGAATGGTTGGACCTATCTTCAAACAGTTGTCCGGGACGATTCCAAATAGATTGGCGATCTGTCATTTCTTTCATCCTTAAATGTTTCAAAATCAACTCCATGGTCGATTCCTCAAGGCAAGCAATTCAACACATTTGGAAATGATTCATATGAAGGAAATAAGGGACTATGTGGGTTTCCGGTGTCGAAAGGTTGCAACATCATTGAGCCAAAGACTCCATGTGTGCTTGAAAAGATGGCTCAAAATCAAACATTGCTTTTGGTTGAAAAGTGGTGTTGATAGTTATGGATGCGAGTAGTGTTCGAATGTTGGTGGGATATGTTGTTTTCCAAACCGTAAGCCAAAATGGTTGGTGAATTTGGTTGAAAACCAACATGAGAAGAGGCGAAGAAGAAAGTCAAAAAAGGCAACCTCATCAATAGAAGAAGGATCTAATTATCGCAAATGATGTTCAAGTATTAGTGTTGTATTTTCACAATTTCTTGTTTTGCGTAACCGCTTTGCCTATGGTGAAGAGTTGCATTGGTATCTGTCTGCTTTAATATTGTGTCGGCCTCTATTTTTTATTGCATTTTGTATCGCCTATAATGGTTTGTTTGAGTGTAACATTTTGTATGATGGTGTTGTTTATGTCATCTTTCATGACTTTCGATTCATTCTCAATAATCTTAACTCATCGCCACTAAAGGAAAACAAAATGTCTCAAGAATCTCTATTGTATTTTCATAATTTTTTACAAGTGTGTCTAACATTCTCGCCTTGACCGATTTAACCATATGTCCTTGTCTTTAGCATTGTGCATGGTGTATTCCCAATGATGGCTTCTTCATGAATCACTTGACAAGCTAATAAATTAATGTAAATTTCAAGCATGCATGTTGATGGTGCGAGAAAGAGTTGGAATTTCAAGCATGCATGTCCCTTTTTCCTCTATTTCTAGAATTAACGTAGTTCTAAGAACAAAGTTGATATGAACTGAGGCACAATTGGTGGATCCCATGTCCCTAATTTCCTTTACGTAGCTTAATTCAAATTTAACTATTTTATAAAAGATGGGGAAAAGAAAAAGAAAGCATGAGAAATTTGTTGAAATATGGCCTCCATGCAAATTTATATGCCACGTCCAAAAGCAACTCAAGGAAACTAGCTATGTCAAGAATCGTTATTTTATGTGAACCAAGTTTTAATTTTTTGCTATTTTGTAATCTAATGCCAATGTAACTTAGTTTGGTTTATTTTGAACCATGTTAGGTTGACATTTCATGTCATTTTGATAGAGACAAAGCTGATCATATCAGCTAGGTTAAGTGTACAAGCTATTATTTCAAGTTTCCATAAGTTTAAGTGGTGTTAGGTAAAGATTAGGTGATGACAACCATGATTTGCCTTTGTCATTTGTATTAGCTATAAGTTATCAATGTGTTGTAATGAAAAATGACTGATTTTCATTCAAAATCCAAGCTCCATTCTTTTCCTTCACGTTTTCTTTCTTCTCTTCTATCATCTTTGTCTGTTTCTTTTGCTGCAAGTCTCGAGCCTTGGAACTCAAACTTCAGCTTATGCTAGCTGCTAGTTGATTGTAAACCCAACAATTGGTATCTAGAGCTTCATTCTTGGAGGACCTTTTGCTGATAAACTCAAAGTCCAATGGCCACATCAAGCTTCTCACCAGCTGCACCACCAGTCTTTAGTAGAGAAAGCTTTCACATATGGCAGGTTAAGATGAAAACTTACCCGCAGGCCTTTGACTTATGGGAGGTTATCACCACTGATGTTGAACCAGAACCCCTTCGAGCCAATCCAACTGTGGCTCAGATGAGACAACATGCTGAGGAGAAGACCAAGAAGCATAAGGCTATGTCTTGCATCCAAAACTGTGTCTCGGATGTCATCTTTACAAGGATTATGGCCTGTGAGACTCCAAAGCAGGCCTGGGACAAACTCAAGGAAGAATTCCAAGGCACTGAAAGAACCAGGCAGCAGTAGCTCTTGAATCTTAGGAGGGACTTCAAGAATTTGAAGATGAAAGAAGAGGAGACTGTAAGACAATACTCAGACAGAATAATGGCTGTTGTAAACAGCATAAGGCTCCTAGGTGAGCAGTTTAGTGAAGAAAGAATAGTGGAGAAAGTGCTATCTACCTTACCTGAGAGGTATGAATGAAAAATATCTTCCCTTGAGGACTCAAGGGACCTCTCAAGCATCACTCTAACTGAGTTGATAAATGCTCTTTATGTACAAGAGCAAAGGAGGGCAAGTAGGAATGAGGAGCACCAAGAAGGTGCTTTCCAAGCTAAAGCCAGGACTTCCTCAACCAGCACTGCCTACAAGGGCAAGAGGACCTGGAAAAATAGGCCTAAGCCTGATGTTGCAAGGACTAATGACCACCTCTGCAAATTTTGTAAGAAGCCAGGCCATCCTGAAAACAAATGCTGGTTTAGGCCTGATGCAGTATGCCAGAACTGTAAGAAGAAAGGACATGTTGAAAAGGTCTGTAAAAACAAAAGTAAACCAAGGCAGACTCAATAGCAACCAAAGGCTGAGGCTCGAGTGGCTGAAGAAGATAGTGACCAAGAAGAACAAGTTTTTGCTGTGTCATGCTTAAGTGACCGGAAAAGAGACTCAAGCTTGGCTACCGATAGTGGATGCACAAATCATATGTCACCTAATGCATCAATCTTCAAAACCTTAGATGTAAGTTTTCAAACCAAAGTCAAGGTTGCAAATGGTCATTCATCAATGTCAAGGCAAAAGAGATGTTCTAATATCAACTCCAATAGGCAACAAAGTGATTTCAATGTACTTCTTGTACCCAAGATTGATGAAATTTGTTAAGTATACCTCGACTCTGGATAAAGGATACCACCGTGTTCAAAGATAAAGAGTGTCAAATAAGCGATTCAAATGGATCATGATTTATGACAATACTATGATCGATATAACCTTTGAGGTTAATTGGTCAAAAGGTTTGAATGCACCTATACTACCTCAAAAGTGATTCAAAGATATGGCACAAGAGACTTGGTCATGCAAACTTTAAAGTAATGACCGAATGATCCATGAAGAACGGTTGAGAATTTCACTAATTCAAAGATGCAATAATGAAGTCTGTGAAGTGTGTCAGCTTAGAAAATAAGCCAGGCTACCCTTTCCCTCAAATCAAGCCTGGAGAGCATCAGAAAAGCTCCAACTTGTTCATACAGATGTATGTGGTCCCATGAAGACAGAATTAGTTAGTGGAAACAGGTACTTCATACTCTTTATTGATGATTATTCAAGATTCAGTTGGATCTATTTTCTAAAGCAGAAATCTGAAGTTCCACAAGTCTTTGTGAAGTTCAAAGCTGAAGCAAAAAAGGAAACTGGTTGCAATGTGAAGACTATCGAATTCGATAATGGAGCCGAGTATATTTCACTTCGGCCAAACAATTTACAGTAATGCAAGCATCAAACATCAATTAACTAATGTGTATACACCTCAACAAAATGGGGTAAGTGAAAGAAAAAATCGAAGCATCATGGATATGGCAAGATGCTTGTTGTTTGAGAAGAATATGCCAAAGTTTATGTGAAGTCAAGTCATCAACACATTGTTTATCTTCAGAATAGACTTCCTACAAAGGCATTGGCTCGAAAGACACCTTTTGAAGCTTGGTATGGCTTCAAACCATTATTGGCTCACCTGAAGATCTTTGGATGCCTTTGTTATGCTCAAGTTCCAGCAGCTAAGAGAGACAAGCTGTTTGAAAGGTCACAACCTGGTGTTTTAGTAGGATATAGCTCAGTCAAAAAGGGCTATAGGATCATAGATCCAAACACAAAGAAAATTCAAGTAAGCAGGGATGTGGTCTTTGATGAGAAGGGCTACTGGAACTGGGATAGGAATCAACCAATGGAGACATCAGAAGAGCTAGTAGCAGTCATACGAACTCGGCCAAGCAGTCGATCTGAAATGGACATCGATGATGTCCCACTCAGAGGGACTAGGTCATTGACTGATGTTTATGAAAGGGCCCAAGTGGCCATAATGGAGCCAACAAACTTTGAAGAAGCTGAAGCACACTAGGGCTGGAAGGCTGCAATGGTTGAAGAAATGAAGATGATCGAGAAGAACCAAACCTGGGATTTAGTTGATAGGCCACAAGACAGAAAGGTCATAGGTGTCAAGTGGGTCTATCGTGCCAAGCAAAATGCGATGGGACACTAAACAAGCTTAAAGCAAGGCTGGTTGTGAAGGGATTTAGTCGTAAATATGGCCTAGACTACTTGGAAACCTTTGCTCCAAAGAGCTGTGCTTGACACCATCAAATTATTGATTGCTTTAGTAGCACAAAAGCAATGGTCCATACACCAACTCGATGTCAAATCAGCATTTCTAAATGGACTGCTTGAAGAAGAGATCTATATCGACCAACCTCAAGGTTTTGCTGTCCCAGGCAAAGAGCACATGGTCTATAAGCTCAAGAAGGCCCTATATGGTCTGAAACAAACTCCCCGAGCTTGGTATACTCGAATTGATAGTTATCTCATTAGTTTGGGATTTCAAAGAAGCATCAGTGAGCCCACACTGTATGTTAAGAAGAATGAAGCTGAAACTCAGCTCATTGTGTCTCTTTATGTTGATGATTTGTTTGATTACAGGAGGAGACAAAGAATGTCTTAAGAGATTTCAAGAGCAAAATGAAGATGATGTTCGAGATGTCAGACTTGGGCCACATGACTTACTTCCTTGGAATGGAGGTTAGTTAATCCAATAGAGAAATCTTCTTGAGCCAACAGACATTTGCTAAGAAAGTCTTATGCAAATTTTCAATTGAAAATTGCAAACCAACAAGCACACCAATGGCTGTTGGAATGAAGTTATCAAGTCAAGGGGCTTATGAGCAGGTCGATGAGTCCTCCTACAGAAGTCTAGTTGGATGTTTGTTGTATCTAATAGCTACTCGGCCTGATTTAATGTTTGCTGTTTGCAAGCTATCGAGATTCATGCACTGCTGCAATATGCAATACCTTCAAGCAGCAAAAAGGGTGCTCAGGTACATCAAAGGTACCTTAAGCTATGGATTGAAGTTTAACAAGGCTCAACAGCTAAGGCTGAGAGGCTATACAGACAGTGATTGGGGTGGATCGAGTGATGACATGAGTACATCCGGATATGGTTTCACCATTGATCAACACTGCTCACGGTGTTCAAAAAAGCGTAACCTTGTAGACACCAAACAGAGGTTGAATATGTTGCTATGGCAAATGCTTGTTAATCAAGCAAGATGGTTAAGAAAAATCCTAATGATTTGAACTTGTATCGAGGGAGCACAGAGATTTATTGTGACAACAAGTCATTGTTGTAATTGCAAAGAACCGTGTTCCATGGTAGAACCAAACACTTCAATATTAAACGCATGTGATAAGGGAGATGGAGCAAGCTCGAGAAGTTGAGTGATTCATTGCAATTCGAGAATCGATTGCGACATCTTCACCAAAGCCCTCAAAACAATAAGATTTAATGAATTAAGAAAGAAATTGGGAGTATGCAAAGATGGAGTCCAAGGAGGAGTGTTGAAATATGGCCTCCATGCAGCCCATGCAACGCCCAAAAGCGACTCAAGGAAACTAGCTATGTCAAGAATCGTTATTTTATGTGAACCAAGTTTCAGCTTTTTGCTATTTTGTAATCTAATGCCAATGTAACTTAGTTTGGTTTATTTTGAACCATGTTAGGTTGACATTTCATGTCATTTTGATAGAGACAAAATCGATCATATCGCCTAGGTTAAGTGTACAAGTCGTTATTTCAAGTTTCCATAAGTTTAAGTGGTGTTAGGTGAAGATTAGTTGATGACAACCATGATTTGCCTTTGTCATTTGTATTAGCTATAAGTTATCAATGTGTTGTAATGAAAAGTGACTGCTTTTCATTCAAAATCCAAGCTCCATTCTTTTCCTTCACGCTTTTCTTTCTTCTTTTTATCATCTTTGTGCTTTCTTTTTGTTGCAAGTCTCGAGCCTTGGAGCTCAAGCTTCAGCTTATGCTAGCTGCTAGTTGATTGTAAACCCAACAAAATTAAACAGTGAATTGGAACACACTGCAGATTGTTATTAGCTATAAAATGGTCAAACATTAATGTATGTCCTAACCTAAGTTTGGAACATTCAGTATGTCCTAATCTGACAAGACATGCTACTAACAAACTTCAAACTCGGATATAAGAATCGAATACGGGTCAGATCATATCTCATCCCAATGAAAACGTCAAACATAAATGTCGGATATAAAGTCGAACATAAGTGGCGAGATAATTATACATTGAATACCCATAGAAAAACAAAGTAAGTGTCCCATAATGATATAATGCCCCAACCTACAAAAGAATTATGATCCACAGATGTTAAAGATAATGCTCCACTAGCATTGGCTATCATCATTGTCTCAATATTTTGATGTTTTGTCTCAAGATTTCAAAAACAACAAACCGACAGATGAAACACATCCGCTAATTGCTCAAATTCTTACAAGCCTTTTAATCAAGAATTCATCTATAAGCTAACGATACTACTGTAAAAAATGGTCAATCTAATCAATGTCAAGACTCGAGATGGTATCAACAGGATAGAAATGGCCTATGTTAATTGGAAATGGGTGTGAGCATCAAATACGTGTATTCAAGCATGGATTTTTTACAAGACATGAGTGTCGATATCGAATACTGGAGCAATATAGGTAATCACATCCGGACTAGAGTCTATGGGGCACTATGGTAAGGTTTATGTTAGGAGTTAAGATGAGTCTTTTATCCGGGTTGGCATTTCAAAGAAGTGATCCTATCTATATTTTCCCAAGATGCATTTCAAGTTCAAACAACGGTATCAAAATATAAAGTCAAAACTCGTGCTGAACCAGAATCGAGTTGCTTTTGGTGCCTTTAGGAAGGATCTTGAGATTCCAACTTCTTTAAAATAGAACCAATAACACCCCAGCTTGAAACTGCGACATCAAGCCACCGAACAATCCTTGACTTCCGTGTCTCTTTGGGAATATCTCGACCTCGAAGCCATTGCTTGAGGCCCAATTAATATGTGATCCATTGAAAGCTTTGAAAACAAGTCGGGATTCCGATCATCATTTGAGTCACCATCCCGACCCTCGAAAACTAGTTTTAACGATTTTACGCATCACTTCACTTATACCCTTCTTGAACAATGCCCGATTCAACATTTTCATGAGAAATCAAAATTTTGCTTGAAAACATCAAATGCGAGAAATCAACAAGTCATTTTACTTCTTTTCCTTAGTTATTTCCGCTTTCTTTTATTACAAATAAAATGGTACCTTAGAGGTCCTCAGATTCTAGGGGCCTAATCAAATTAGTCTACTATTAATCGGATCAATTTAATCCTCGTAATATTAAAAAAATCAACTAAAATCAAATTGGAATAGAGTCAATATTTATTGTTTAAAAGGTTTCATTTATCGTTTAATAGAGTAACTATCTTTTTAAAATTTTGTGGTCCCTTAAATGAAATTTTTTATTTGGAATTGAACTGCATTGAAACAAATAATTTTCAAGACATTTTTTATATAGTAAATGTCAACTGTGTTACAATTTGGATTTATTTTATTCTTTTTAATAGTATAGGGACTAAATTGATCCATTTAATAATAGGACTAATTTGATCCAATCCCTATAATATAGGGACCTCCTAGGTACTTTAACCCAAATGAAACCTAGAGGCTAAGTATTATGATCAATTATAAAAACATGCAATAAAATGTTTAACATGCAATAAAATCGTCTCCATTATTTCATCACCTACAAATTGGAGCAATGTAATTATCCCAAATCAATGTGTAATAACAATTTAAGCCGTATGAATCTAAAAATACTAAGAAGACTAAACTTGGTAACATGTTCGTGTTTCCATCTTAAAGGCTGTGAATTCAAAAACAACAATTTTATCGATGTTCGCACGCATGAGTCTAGTAAGCCATCAAGAAGTGCAAACTTTATTACCAATGTAAACTTATATAAACTGACATAAATACGACTCGGGAAACCATTATATCCACAATGCTGTGAGTTTGAAACCCACACTCTAGCAATGTTTGCATACACAAATCAGAACCATCAATTCGCATGCACGAAACTTGTAAACTATATTACCAGTATAAACTTCTATACATGGACATAAACAATCCAAAAAGACCATTACATCCGTAATGCTGCGAGTTCAAAATCAACAATTTTATCAGTGTTCACAATCAAGAGTCTCATAAACCATCAATTCCCCATAGCAATCCACTAGGATTAATACTACAACATGTTCACCATCATTCATACCTTGTTGAACATCATCGTATAATGCAATTTTCTTGAACATTCCGCTTCGTGTTTGCGACTTTTTATCAATAACACTGCCTTCATTGTTTGTAAACTTTCTTCCAAATACATTCAAGCAGCGCTTTTAGATTCATTCTTACTCAAACCCTTTGAATGTGAAGAAGTTTCGGGCTCTTCAGTTTCCAAAGATTTCTTTGGTATACCTTACTGGAACTGATGAACTATATTCTTCTCTTTCAAACAAAATATTGCCTTGTTGCCATTCACCCTGAAAAGTCAAAGCTTTAGAACTAGGCAAGTCGGGTCAGTCTAGATTGGGACAAATCGAGTTTTAATATTTTCGGATCATTTCAGTTTGAGTCAGTTTAAGTTATTCGAGTTTTGGGTTGGGCCATTACGGTGGGGATTATTTCGGGTTCAGGCGACTTCGGATTACATTGGCGTTTAATGATCAAATTGGATTAGGTCAACTTAGGGTTCGGATTGATCAAACGTGAAACAGGTGAATCAAAGTACCAACTTTGCTTCACTTACTTTCATTTTCCTAGGAAACAAACAGAGAATAGGAAAAGAAAAACCCAAAATTTGGAGAGAGCTTACTAGGAAATGAGAAAACTCGAAACTGAAGTGTGGATGAGATTTTGAAGCAAAAATCGACATTTTGAGAATCTTCAATTTCAAGTTCACAGATTTTAGTTCTGTTAAAACTTTAAAATCCCTAACCTGAAGTTTGTGCCCGAACGACAGCGTACTGACTAAATTATAGGTAAGACTATGATTTGGTTACTAATTAATTTTAAATTATTCTAAAGTTTTTATTTAACATACTACTAAAATTATTTTCTTTTTCTTTTAATATTTTTAAATTATAGGTAATTTAAACGCCTTTTTATTAATATCGCATTAACAATCAAAACTCTCATTTTTCTTTTCTTCTAATATTTTTAATGCATTAATAATAATTTGATTATTATTTTTAATACTCTAATATTTTAAAAAGAAAGAGTCAACTCTCTTAATTATTTTTATGTTAATTTGGAAGATATAAAGATTTCAAAAATCTATAGATTCGTAAACTTTCATATCTAATTTTATTCTTGATAATTTGCCTAATAGATCGATTAATAAATTTTATACTAAATCTTATTTTTAGAGTTATAACAAGTGATATTCGAATCTTATGATTGCGGAAGAAAAGAAATTAGGAGAATCCAACCTGCCAACTCTAGTGGGAAATTCATTGGGTATTTGTTTGTGGGGTAATTAAGTCAAGTCATTCATTGTTTTCGATGTTTATAATTGGGTCCTTGAAGTCCAGTTTTCAATTTTGATAATTTGTCTATTGGTAACAGTTTCTTAATTTATTATTAGAAAGGGATAGGATGACATAAAATCACAGTTTCACAACCTTTTCAACTAAACACAAGTAGAGGACCTATATGATAACTATTTGTAGTAAAACACTATATTGATGCTACAAATGTTTATGCTTTTCTATATAGCATCTTATTTATAAGATATAGAGATCACAGTGCCATACAATAAACTGAAAATAGAACTACAAGGATGTTTAATGTCATGTCTCTGAAACTGTTAACTGCTTTATTAACCCATTGAAAGAACAACTTGTAGAACTGTCTTCCATAAGACAAAGAGCAGCTTTCTTCTTCAAATCCATAGCTCTCTTCTGATATCCTTTCCTTCCATATCCACCATTAGTCTTTCTATTGTTCTTCCTATATTCCCTCTTTCTAGATTCTGCAATTCCAAGCCTATTTTCCAAACATTACATATGTAACTTGTGTTCAAGTGTTGGTCGCCAAAGAAAGGTCTGCATAGCATTGGCACCTTCACAAATGCTCTCAATGGTTGAATTCCACCCACAGTGGCTCCAAAATCCACCCACTGCAGCATGAGCCAACACTTCCTTTTGAGGTGCCCATTTCACAATGCAACCTCTTTCTCCCACTCTCCTCAAACCCATCTGGCAAGGATTCAATCCATTCTGAGCCACAAACCATACCAGGTCTAACCACCCACAGGAAGGGTTGTTTACTGTTGGATAATCCCAAGCCGTCTCAATTAGTTCTTGCTTATCAATGTTGGCAATGCTACCAAAGCTCACATAGATGACAGATTTGGGGGCTTGTTTGTTAAGCCAAGAGATGCATTTATCATCTTCAGTCAATAATGAGCCGCAAATTGCTGGAGCTAATTTGTGTAATGGTCCTACAATGAAAATTGGAGTAGGAAAGTATTGTCTTACCTTTGACAGTGCTTCTAGTTCCAAAAATTCCATTGAGTTCACAACTATAGCTGATGAGAACTTCAACACATTTGTGAATGCAGCTCTCACCTCCATCATCGCTTGAGTCGGATTCTGTACCATTAATGCTCGTGTTGAAGCTGCAGAGCTTGAAGCTCTGGTGATTCAATTCCAGACATTAATTCTGCAACACAAATTTAACCCAGACCAAAATTACGTATGATCATCATGTATACAACTTGTTGCAACCAAATATTAAAGTGGTATGTATACCTTTCTCACCAAGTTCAGGAAGTACCGGATATAATAGCAATGTTGTAGCCGAACTTGTACGCAAAGTTATCCCGGGTAGCCCCAGATCGTTGACTATAGTTTGAGCACAAAACATGAGTGTATCATAGATGACTGCAGCAATATGGTGATGAGAGTGCAAAATGTTTTCGAGGCATTTGTAATGGTGCTGCACAGTTTTGTTGAGACTCTGCAAGGGACCTACAACATCTACAGTTGACACTAGAGATTCCTTCATCTTATCTGCAAGATCTTCATCTGAGAGTTGAGATTCCTTCATCTTATCTTGTATGGATACGAAGGTGAATTCGGGGTGGTTTGAAGGGTTAAGAGAGTTCAATTCAGGGTGAACTATAGTGATTGAGAAGCCTTTGAGTGCAAGATAGTAGCCAGCTGGAGCATGGGAGTTAAGTGGCCTTGGAAGGTGCCATAACAAGCACCAAATGACCGGATTTCTGCTGTTTCTCCATTTTGTTCTTTCTCTGGACTTACTGGTGGAAACCAAAATTTTATTTTAATATGATATTTATATTTTAATTTTTTATGCATGTTTTATTACCTCCATCTGTTGTATATATTATGTTACAAGTAGACTTGTTCATGGGTGTGTGCCGGTAGCACGTCCAAAAGTGGAAGGATTTAGTTCAAACCAATTGTGGTGCAATTAGAATTCTTGATAATATATATTAACGTGTTTAAATTTCATTTTACTCACTATTTAATTTATTTTATTTTAATATTATACATGTTTCATATGTTATTAATTGTTCAAAACTAAACATTTTATTATTTATTGTATATTATTTTTAAAATAATATTTATATTCTAAGTATCGTTGTTTTCATGCGATAATATATAGAATTTCTAATGGATAATAATTTTAATTTAAATTTAATTATAAAATATATAAAAAATTTATATTTAAATAATAGAATGAATGGTGAAGTTGTTTTAAACAATATCTAAGTTTTGACCTAATTCATTAACAAAGTCTTGTGCATGAAATTTTACAAGAAATTATAGATAAGATAAAACAATCATTGAAAATTTGTGTTATTTGGACTTTTTATTTTATTTAAATTATTCATAATTTTATGTTCAACATATTTCTAGACATAATCGAGATATGATCTTCTATATATATATATATATAAAAACTTAACATATATACACTCTTTAAGTTTATATTGAGTTCACGTTCAAGTCCGACAACATAGATATAACATACAATTACCAAATTAGACCAAACCAAAACGAATGTTTATAGTTTCCACCGTGAAAGAGAATGATGCCTACTCGCTTTCCAAGCATATAAAACATAACAAAACTTTGGAACATTTATGTTGCAATCATCATCATTTATGATAGTTTGAACCAATTCACCTCGATGAAAATAAATAGTAGTAATTATATGTTATTGTCGAGCCGCCCCTGGCAAGGTGTGGGCCCCTCGCCAGGGCTCAACAGAATTTATTAAATTTTATTAAAAATTTAGTTAGGGCCTTTTTTCGTAAGAAGAAGAAGAAATGAGGCCCATTTTTTTAAAAAATTTATTAAATTGTAAGGATTAAATTTGCAATTATATAAATTGCATTTAGAGTGGACGACATCATGCTTCCCTATGTATTATTAAATTGAATTTTTTTAGTTAGTGGAAGGAATAATATCATAAAAAATAAAAATCATAGTGATTGATAGGTTTTATTATATTTTATATTATGTATTATAATTAATTGATATAATAATAAAATGAGAAAAAGATGAGAAGTGTTCATCTTCTTTTCCCCAAATGACCAAACACGCCAAAGAAAAAAGAAAGGAAAGCTTAGCTTCATTCGCCACATTTGAGCTTGATTAAGGTAAAATTTAGCTTGATTTTTGATAATTCTTGCATTTTTGAGATAGTTGTGGTGAGCTTTATTTAGCCCATATTGTAATTTGTGATTTGGTTATGTTTTTCATGAGATGCCATTGAAGGAAACTTGATGTTCTTGTTCATTAAGGATGAAATATTGATGATAGATGATAGATTAGTATATTTTGTTCTTGAACCTTTGATGAAATTAAGTGAATTAAAATATGATGTTAAAATAAATAGTTGAAAGGACTAAATAGCAAGAAATGTTAAATTGGTAAATTTGCACAATTATGTATTTTTGAATTAAATTGAATGAAAATGTATTTGATTGAGTTCAATTTGGAATTATTAGATCAAGACAAAAGGAAAAGGGATTGGATCGGGAAAAGAGAAACTAATTTTGAATTATTAATTCTAATTTTCGATTTTTTTCATTTGAAGATTTCTATTTTTGAATGGGAAAAATTGGGAGTTTTTGTTTGAAAATATCTAATTGGGATTTGAGAATTTTCCTTATAAAATTGACGATTTGATCTAGTTTTCTAATTTGATTGTGATTATTTGTTTTTGGCTTTGTTTAATTAGTCAATTTTATTAAGGTGAACCTTGGCTCATCATTACAAAATAAGAACGCTAAGGATTGCTGATTATTTGTTCAATTCTACAGCCCTAGAGGTGCCATTGTTCTAACCTATATTAGTTTTATTAGCTATTAGTTATATTGCTAAATAATGTTGCCTAAATATTTGTCCGGAAGTGAGAAAGAAAGAAACGAAACAAAGAGATGAGTTAGTAGAATCACAAAGAGGATCTCCGATAGACTTTTTCGAAAAAAATAGGAAAGACTTTGAAGGAGTAGTAGACAATGTGGACCAATCTAATGAAAATTGAAATGATAATGCTATTAATTTGGATGATCTGAATTATGACTATGATCGTGCCAATGTGGTTGAACTTGATCTAAATGAACATAATAATTATCCAAATCATATCAATGAGGAATTTGCTACGTGAATGACCCTAATGATGTACAAAATGAGTCAAATGTTGAAGATGTTAGGGATGATCCGCATTTTATTCCTCCTTTAGACATTTACGATCCTAGAAATTGGGGTATCCTTGATAACAAGTCTAGAGATATTTTAGTTGAAAAGGGCCTTTAAGGGAATTGAATCAGAATTTCCCTTAGATGGTAATTCTAGGCATTTATGCTTATTTTTTTCTAGAAAGTTGATTAATGGAGAGACTAGCGATAGAAAATGGTTAGTTTACTCTAAACATGTAGATAAAGTTTTTATTTTTGTTGTAAGTTATTCACAAAACTAAATAGAAAGAGTTACTTGGCCATTGATGGTGTGAATGGTTGGAAACACTTGAGTGAAAAACTCAAAGAACATGAGAATAGTTTTGACCATATGACTAACATGAATGTTTGACCGAATTGAGTGAGATTGAAGACTAATCGGGCTCTTGATAAAGACTTGCAACAAGGAATCTCAAAAGAGAAAGAACGTTTGAGACATTTTCTTGAGAATACTTGTCAGAGTTAATTGTCTTGGTAAGAATAATTTAACTTTTCGAGGATCAAATGAGAAACTTTATGAGGAGAAACTTTATGACAAAGAATTGATATTCTTGAATTTGTCAAAAATGCATTGTTATCCTAACGTTTCCATTGCATATCGGATCCCACCGACGATGCTTGTGACAAGAGCTTCGCGGAAAGAAGTTTTTCAAGTTGAAATTATTGAAAATTACTTGAGATCGACAATGTCTCAGAGAGATTAAATGGTCTAGCAATGTTATCTATTGAGAGAAATATGTTAGATAAAATTGATGTAGATATGATCATAAATGACTTTGCATCAAGAAATGCTCGGAAATGCTTTTATAAGTATGATATGTATATTTCATATACATTTTTAAATTTATATGGGATGTTAAATTTTTATATTTTTTATATGACTTAATATTTCAAAAGAAGTGCATTGGGCCCATTTTTTCATTTCATTTAGCCAAAAAAATTCAAGAACCGTACAGTTATTGTTTAGTATCATAAAAGATCGAGCAAATCAAAATCAAGTCCGAGTTACACTTAGCTGGTTCATATGGATATATGGCTCCAGCTATTTTTTTTCGATTTTTCTATCTTTTGATTAATCTTTAATTTTTTTTATTATACAATGGTTACCTTTCAGAACACGCAACAATGCGGCGTATTACAGAAAAAGTGATGTCTACAGTTTTGGTGTCGTTTTATTAGAGGTGTTAACCAGGCACCCACTAGACCCGACTTTACCAGGTTGTGCACACTTGGTTCAATGGGCTGAGATCATTTGGCTAGCAAGGGAGACCCGAGTGAAATCCTGGACCCAAAGCTCAAAGGACGGGCTGACTCTGCCATGCATGAAATGTTACAGACATTAGCTGTATCATTCCTTTGTGTTAGCACCGACCTGAAGATCGACCGATAATGAAAGATGTCGTTGCAATGCTCAAAGAAATCCGTCATCTCGAAGCATTAAAGTTTGAAACCGACATTTCAGGGAGCTTTAACACAACCACCACCATCCAAAATAGTGGTTGCGGATGGATCATCGAACTGCTCGTAGATTGTAATAATTAGTTTTCACCTTATGTAGAATATTAGCATATGTAACCAACAGTAAAACCAAAAACCTATTTGGTTTAATTTCAATTTGATTGTTAGTGTCGGATTTAAGCAATTAGAATTTTATTACAAGAATGAGATTCTCTGTCTCCAAACCAACCTTAACTCACGTGGTCCCATCTTCCCTACATCACATGTCCATGAGCTGTCTGAAAATGACATTACTTTCAGCAATGCAAAGCCTAACCTAAGTTTGGTACACTCTGTATGTCCTAATCTGCACAGCACATGCTACTAACAAACTTCAAACTCGGATATAAGAATCGAATACGGGTTATAAGTGGCGAATGAAAACGTCAAACATAAATGTCGGATATAAAGTCGAACATAAGTGGCGAGATAATTATACATAGAAACAAAATAAGTGTCCCATAATGATATAATGCTCCAACCTGCAAAAGAATTATGATCCACAGATGTTAAAGATACTGCAGCTCCACTAGCAATGCCTACTGTCATTGTCTCAATATTTTGATGTTTTGTCTCAAGATTTCAAAAACAACAAACAGACAGATGAAACACATCCGCTAATTGCTCAAATTCTTACAAGCCTTTTAATCAAGAATTCATCTATAAGCTAACGACACGGCTGTAAAAAATGGTTACTCTAATCAATGTCAAGACTTGAGATGGTATCAACAGGTTAGAAATGGCCTATGTTAATTGGAAATGGGTGTGAGCATCAAATAGAGTATTCAAGCATGGATTTTTTTTTTTTTTTACAAGACATGGTGTCAGACACGAGTACTCGGAGCAATATAGGTAATCACATCCGGACTAGAATCTATGGGGCACGATGGTAAGGTTTATGTTGGGACTTAAGATGAGCTATTTATCAGGGTTGGCATTTCTAATTCATATGAACATATGGGATGTGACAAATATTATTTTAGCTTTTGCTTATGAAATGTTGAAATGTTGCTAGCAGTCTGCTTGCTCATCTCATTGCCAAACCTATATATAATGGGTGGTTTCTCTGCAAAATCGGATTGTTTGTGGTTGAGGACACTTAAACACACACATGGAACTATGCTTGCAGATTTGACATGGAACTGAAGGCTGTTTTAACTTTTGTCTTATAAGCTGCATATGAACATATGGGATGTGACAAATATTATTTTAGCTTTTGCTTATGAAATGTTGAAATAGTAAGTTTATATTAATTCTAATTCATATCCTTGTTTGATTAAAATTCTTAATTAATAAAAAGTGAGATGGAGATACTCAAACATCAATTTATAAGAAAAGAGATTTAGATTTGAATTATGAGGTTATAAATATACAAGTATACACGTTTTTTGGATTAAATTTCCAGCAGTCTTCTTCCTCAAACGTAGAGAATAGAGCACAATTTTGTTCTCAATCTTACCCACCTCTTTGTTCTCAAACGTAGTGAATAGAGCACAATTTGGATTAAATGGTCACCATAAATGTCTCATAAAAGATGGGGAAAAGAAAAGAAAGCATGAGAAATTAAACAGTGAATTGGAACACACTGCAGATTGTTGTTAGCTACTAAACAAAGCAAACCCACATATGAATAAAGTAGGATTGAATTTCACTATCTATTGAATCACAAATCATCCGTCCTGTTTGAGCTCCAATGCCTTACCATAATCACTTGGGAACTACAAGCATATACTTAAACCAGCAGATAACAACTCAATGAGTTGTCCAACAAATACATTCATGTCTTTTAGGTAGCCTCATTGACCGCACAAACTAGTTAAAATTTCCAGCATTCATGTCTTTGTTTTCCCAAGTAAACGTAGTCAATATTGCAAATGGTGTGGAGTTATTGTACATTAATTGTACCATAAATGTCCGAAATTTCTACATTGCTTGTAAATTAAGTTTGGGTAGGAGGAAGCAACAGCAAGTGTGGAGTGAATAGACAATTAATAGTCTTAGTCATCTCACCTAATCACCATTTTTGTGGAGTAAAAGTATAGTCAATACTGAAAATTTTCCATAATTTGAAATTCCATGGAAACAAGACCAAGCGGAATGTTTATGGTTGAGGACACTTACACACACGCAATTTCTAAGCATTTTAGTGTCATATGGAACTTAAAATTAATTTAAATGTTTTTTACCTGCATTTATATATTCATATGTCATATGGAATTTTAGAAAAATACTGAAGAATTCTTGAGGATTTTATAGGCATTTAATATAAAGGAATTTCAAATTTCCATGAATAAATATACAAATCTGCATTAAAGGTGCCTTTAAATTAATTTGAATAAAATAAAATCAAATTGAGATATTTGTGCAACATCATTGAACCACCACCTCCAAATGTGCTTGAAAAAGATGGTTCAAAATGAAACATCGATTTTGTTGGAAAGTGGTGTTGATAGATTATGGGTGTGGAGTAGTGTTTGGAATGGTCATGAGATATGTTGTTTTCCAAATTGGTAAGCCAAAATGGTTCATAAATTTGGTTGAAAACCAACATGAGAAGAGGCGAAGAAAAGAGTGAAAGAATGGAATTTGGCAATGGACGAAGAAGGATCTGGTTAGTGGAAATGATGTTCAAGTGCTTATATTTTATCTTCATAATTTCTTATTTTGAAGTCTGTCAATTTCTTTTCCCATGGTGAAGGTTGCATTGGCATGCACCCGTTTTACTGTTAGCTTGTCATATGTTATCTAGAATTTGTTTAACAAGGACTATTACTCATGGGACCGCTTTGTTAGTTGATTTTGTTCGTGCTTTGCACGGAAATCGGAAAATGTGAAAAACTTCAACAAAGGGACCCAAAAGATTTTACAAATTAGCTGTTGTAAACCTCAGTGATGTGAATGTGATAGGCAGCCATGTCATGTTTAAAGCATGTAGAAGAAGAGTCTATGATTGGAGACTGAAACGCTTGGACGATGAGATTACCACATGCCTTCTTTTCTTCTTTTGAAAAATCTAGCCATATGACGCCTAATATTTCTAGCTAACAACTCACATACCATAAATATCAAAATTATACATAAATTTTAGTTAAATATGTAATTTAATGTATAAATTTTAATTTTAATTTAATTATACATATTTTAAAAAATAAATATAACAATTTTTTATTATATTACATTATTTATGTATGCAATATTTTAGCGTAAAAAATGTTATATAGATAATCGTATTAATAATTTATGAAAATTAAATTAAATTAACATATAATATATAAAATTACATAAAATCAAAATTCATATATAATATTTACACATTCAACTTGAACATTGTCCCATACTTTATATCATATCATAATATTTTGGATAATTTATCTAGAAAGCAATTGGTGGATCATCTCATCATCCTTGTCTCGAGTTGAACATAGTCAATTCCATCGATTTTAATATTTGTGGAGGATTGCCAATTCCCCAATTTTTAAAAGGGCTTAAAAGTTTGGAAACTTTAGACCTCTCTTGCGACAGAATTGAAGGTAAGATTCCACAGTGGATGCAAGAGGTGGTGAATGACTCTTTGACTTACTTAAACGTATCTCACAACTCTTTGACGGAAGTTGAGCACTTTCCATGGAAGACTATTGCAGTTCTTGACTTAAGCGCCAATTTGATCCGTGGAAATCTTCCGATTCCAGCTTCGACGATCAATATCTTTCTGATCTCAAATAATAGTTTCAATGGAGAGGTCTCTTCTTTAATCTGCAATGTCACTTTTCTTCAAATTCTTGATTTGTCCCACAATAACTTGAGTGGAACAATTCTGCAATGTTTTGGAAATTTGAGCAACAGCCTTGAATTCTTGAATCTGAAGAAGAACAAGTTTTATGGGACTATTCCTCCAACATTTGCAAAGGGATGCCAATTGACTAATTTTAACTTAAATGGAAATCTGTTAGAAGGGCCTTTGACGCCATCCATCCTTAATTGTAAAGGTCTGGAAGTACTAGATCTTGGTAACAACAGGATCAATGATACATTTCCTCATTGGTTGGGAAGTCTTCTACAGCTACAAGTTCTTGTATTGAAGTCAAATCATATGCATGGTTCCTTGTGTGTCAGCAGCTCCAAGTCTAGCCCTTTTTTCTCTAAAATCCAAATTTTTGATCTCTCAAGTAATTATTTTTCTGGACCCCTACCAGTGAGATACATCAACAGCTTCAATGCTATCATAAATCTCACTAAAGATGCAAGTACGATGACGTACATGGGTGTGAAAGATGTTAATGGTAGTGGTGGCTTCTACACCTATTCCATTGGAATTGTTTTGAAAGGACAATATATGGAATTGGTGAAAATTTTCAACATGTGGATGATCATTGATCTATCAAACAATCAGTTTGAAGGGGGTATTCCAAATGTTATTGGGAAGCTTAACTTACTGAAAGGGCTCAACCTTTCTCATAATAACCTTAATGGTGGTATCCCCACCTCAATAGGGAATTTGACAAATCTTGAATGGTTGGACCTATCTTCAAACAGGTTGTCTGGGACGATTCCAAATAGATTGGCAGATCTGTCATTTCTTTTGTCCTTAAATGTTTCTGAAAATCAACTCCATGGTCAGAATCCTCAAGGCATGCAATTCAACACATTTGGAAATGATTCATATGAAGGGAATAAAGGACTATGTGGGTTTCCGGTGTCGAAAGGTTGCAACATCATTGAGCCAGCACCTCCAAATGTGCTTGAAAAAGACGGCTCAAAATCAAACATTGCTTTTGGTTGGAAAGTGGTGTTGATAGGTTATGGATGCGGAGTAGTGTTCGGAATGTCGATGGGATATGTTGTTTTCCAAACTGGTAAGCCGAAATGGTTGGTGAATTTGGTTGAAAACCAACATGAGAAGAGGCGAAGAAGAAAGTCAAAGAAAGGCAATCGCAGCAATAAACGAAGAAGGATCTAATTACTGCAAATGATGTTCAAGCATTAGTGTTGTATTTTCACAATTTCTTGTTTTGCAGACCGTTTTGCCTATGGTGAAGGGTTGCATTGGTATCTGTCTGTCTTTAATATTGTGTCAGTTCCTTTATCTTTCATTGCATTTCGTACTACCTGTAATGGTTTGTTTGAATGTAACATTTTATATGGTGGTGTTGTTTATGTCTTCTTTCATGACTTTCAATTCAATCTCAATAATATTTGCTACTGCTCACTAAAGGAGAACAAAATGTATCGGTGATCTCTATTGTATTTTCATAATTTTTTTACAAGTGTCTTAATGTTTTGCCTTGACCAATTAAACCATATGTCTTTATCGTTAGCATTGTGCATGGTGTATTCCCAGTGATGGCTTGTTCATGAATCACTTGACAAGCTAATGAATTAACATGTTAAGTTTATAGCTAACATGGAAATCAAGATGTTGATAAGTTGGAATTTCAAGCATGCATATCCCTTTTTCCCTCTATTTCTAGAGTAAACGCAGTTCAGTAACAAAGTTGATGTGAATTGAGGTACAATTGGTGGATCCCATGTCACTAATTTCCTTTACGTAGGTTTAATTGAAATTTAACTATTTTATAAAAGATGGGGAAAAGAAAAAGAAAGCATGAGAAATTAAACAGTGAATTGGAACACACTGCAGATTGTTGTTAGCTATAAAATGGTCAAACATAAATGTATGTCCTAAGTTTGGAACACTCTGTCTGTCCTAATCTGCACAGCACATACTACTAACAAACTTCAAACTCGGATATAAGAATCAAATACGGGTTATATCATATCTCATACCCGAATGAAAACATCAAACAAAAATGTCGGATATAAAGTCGAACATAAGTGGCGAGATAATTATACATTGAATATACATAGAAAAACAACATAAGTATCCCATAATGATATAATGCTCCAACCTGCAAAAGAATTATGATCCACAGATGTTAAAGATAATGCAGCTCCACTAGCAATGGCTACTGTCATTGTCTCAATATTTTGATGTTTTGTCTCAAGATTTCAAAAAACAACAAACAGACAGATCAAAACATATCCGCTAATTGCTCAAATTCTTACAAGCTTTTTAATCAAGAATTCATCTATAAGCTAACGACACGGCTGTAAAAAAAATGGTCAATCTAATCAATGTCAAGACTCGAGATGATATCAACAGGTTAGAAATGGCCTATGTTAATTGGAAATGGGTGTGAGCATCAAATACGAGTACTCAAGCATGGATTTTTTTTTTTTTTTTTTACAAGACATGGGTGTCAGACACGACTACTCGGAGCAGTATAGGTAATCACATCTGGACTACAGTCTATGGGGCACTATGGAGCTGTTTATCAGAGTTGGCATTTCAAAGAAGTGATCCTATCTATATTTTCCCCAAGATACATTTCGAAATTCAAACAACGGGTATCAAAATCTAAAGTCAAAACCTGTGTGCTGAACCATAACTGAGTTGCTTTTGGTGCCTTTAGGATGGATACTGAGATTCCAACTTCTTTAAAACAGAACCAATAACACCCCAGTTGAAACAGCGATATTGAAGCCACCGAATAATCCTTGACTTCCGTGTCTCTTTGGGAACATCTCACCTCGAAGCCATTGCTTCTAGGCCTGAATTAATAGGTGATCCGTTGAAAGCTTTGAAAAAACAAGTCGGGATTCCTGACCATCATTTGAGTCACCACCCCGACCCTCGAAAACTAGTTTTAACGCATTTTCTGCATCAGCTTCACTTATACCCTTCTTGAACAATGCCTGATTCAACATTTTCATGAGAATTCAAAATTTTTGCTTGAAAACATCAAATGCGAGAAATCAACAAGTCATTTTACTTTTTTTCCTTAGTTATTTCCGTTTCTTTTATTACAAATAAAATCGAGAATGTACCTGAGAGGTACCTGTATTCTAGGGGCCTAATCAAATTAGTCCTTCTACTATTAAGTGGATCAATTTAGTCCCTCTAATATTAAAAAGAACCAACTAAGATCAAATTGGAATAGAGTTAATATTTATTGTTTAAAAGATATCATTTACTGTTTAATAGAGTAACTACCTTTTTAAAGTTTTTGTGGTTCTGTAAATGAAATCTTTTGTTTGGAATTGAACTGCGACTGAAACAAATAATTTTCAAGACATTTTTTTAGACAGTAAATGTTAACTGTGTTACAATTTGGACTTATTTGATTCTTTTAATAGTATAGGGTCTAAATTGATCCATTTAATAATAGGACTAATTTGATCCAATCCCTATAATATAGGGACCTCCTAGGTACTTTAATCCAAATGAAACCTAGAGGCTTAGTATTATGATCAATTATAAAAACAGCAAGTTCATTGTACATATAGGACTAAAATGGTCAAATTATTGTTTTGGTCGCTCTACCACATTAAAATTTAAGATCTTACCCCTTATACTTTAATTTTGCATAATTTTGTACTCTTACTATTGTAATATTATTAGTTAGTCCAAATTATGCCAAATAATTTTAGTACCAGGACTAAATCCCAAATTTTAGTATAGTAGAGGGATCAAAACCAACTTTCTGAGAAACTTAGTACTAGCAACCAAACAAAGCCTTATTTGTCAATATGGTTTTAACATAATTACGAAACAAAAGAAGTTACTCGAAAATTTTAATTCGAAAGAGGAGTGCTTACTTGCTTGATTCTCCTTGTCCCCAGGTTGATGAAGACCATCTAGATCGAGAAAATGCTTCCGCATACAAACTATCATTGATCAAACCTCTACAATAAGCCAAAATAGTCGAATTAGTTGTTTAACATGCAATAAAATCGAAAGCAATATAATGTAGGAAAAGTTAACATAACTGAATAAATTACAAATAGAACCAAATACGACACCCTCAAAAATGTCAATACGATATCTTTCCTTATAATCCACACACCTATTTTGTAAATCAGTAATCAATGTCTCGACAATATCCGGATCAAATCTCTTGCCAGGCAGTTTCTTTCTCAGTTCAACTGCGGTAAATGCTCTGCAGAAAATGAAGATTGCATTCAGTGAAGAACTAGTGAAAATGAATACACTACATAGGGTAAAAGCACCATGGAGACCCTTATAGTAGGAGTTGGATTATATTTTGCCCCCTTTACTAAAAAAAATAGCAAATTAATTCCCGTACATTAAATCAAAGAGCAACTGGTCATTATTTTCATCCATTTCTATTGTTAAAAACTGACTTGACTGATGAAATAATCAGATAGTTACACATGGTATGCCACGTATACCCTATGCTGACGTACAAGGATCAGTTTTCAACAGTAAAAATGGATGAAAGTTTTAATAGAAGGATCAGTTTGCTCTTTGATCTAACGTACAGGGACTAATTTGCCATTTTTTTAATAGAGGGAGCAAAATGCAATATGACCTCTAGTAGAAGGTCCACCATACTTTTAGCGCTACATAGTGAAATAATTAGTGAATTTCATATCCAAGAAATAGCGTGTTAACATTGCTGCAAGTAATTCAATTGCCGACTTCTCGGCATCTGACATTCTCTTGCAAACTTGTAACGGATTCTTTCTGTTAATATTTTGTCCTTGAGGCACCTCCTCAACCACCTCTACAGGTTTCTCCATTATTTCATCACCTACAAATTGGAGCAATGTAATTATCCCAAATCAATGTGTAATAACAATTTAAGCCGTATGAATCTAAAAATACTAAGAAGACTAAACTTGGTAACATGTTCGTGTTTCCATCTTAAAGGCTGTGAATTCAAAAACAACAATTTTATCGATGTTCGCACGCATGAGTCTAGTAAGCCATCAAGAAGTGCAAACTTTATTACCAATGTAAACTTATATAAACTGACATAAATACGACTCGGGAAACCATTATATCCACAATGCTGTGAGTTTGAAACCCACACTTCTAGCAATGTTTGCATACACAAATCTCGTAAACCATCAATTCGCATGCACGAAACTTGTAAACTATATTACCAGTATAAACTTCTATACATGGACATAAACACAATCCAAAAAGACCATTACATCCGTAATGCTGCGAGTTCAAAATCAACAATTTTATCAGTGTTCACAATCAAGAGTCTCATAAACCATCAATTCCCCATAGCAATCCACTAGGATTAAATACTACAACATGTTCACCATCATTCATACCTTGTTGAACATCATCGTATAATGCAATTTTCTTGAACATTCCGCTTCGTGTTTGCGACTTTTTATCAATAACACTGCCTTCATTGTTTGTAAACTTTCTTCCAAATACATTCGAAGCAGCGCTTTTACGAGATTCATTCTTACTCAAACCCTTTGAATGTGAAGAAGTTTCGGGCTCTTCAGTTTCCAAAGATTTCTTTGGTATATACCTTACTGGAACTGATGAACTATATTCCTTCTCTTTCAAACAAAATATTGCCTTGTTGCCATTCACCCTGAAAAGTCAAAGCTTTAGAACTAGGCAAGTCGGGTCAGTCTAGATTGGGACAAATCGAGTTTTAATATTTTCGGATCATTTCAGTTTGAGTCAGTTTAAGTTATTCGAGTTTTTGGGTTGGGCCATTACGGTGGGGATTATTTCGGGTTCAGGCGACTTCGGATTACATTGGCGTTTAATGATCAAATTGGATTAGGTCAACTTAGGGTTCGGATTGATCAAACGTGAAACAGGTGAATCAAAGTACCAACTTTGCTTCACTTACTTTCATTTTCCTAGGAAACAAACAGAGAATAGAAAAGGAAAAAGAAAAAACCCAAAATTTGGAGTGGGAGAGCTTACCAGGGAAATGAGAAAACTCGAAACTGAAGTGTGGATGAGATTTTGAAGCAAAAATCGACATTTTGAGAATCTTCAATTTCAAGTTCACAGATTTTAGTTCTGTTAAAACTTTAAAATCCCTAACCTGAAGTTTGTGCCCGAACGACAGCGTACTGACTAAATTATAGGTAAGACTATGATTTGGTTACTAATTAATTTTAAATTATTCTAAAGTTTTTATTTAACATACTACTAAAATTATTTTCTTTTCTTTTAATATTTTTAAATTATAGGTAATTTAAACGCCTTTTTATTAATATCGTCATTAACAATCAAAACTCTCATTTTCTTTTCTTCTAATATTTTTAATGCATTAATAATAATTTGATTATTATTTTTAATACTCTAATATTTTTAAAAAGAAAGAGTCAACTTCTCTCTTAATTATTTTTATGTTAATTTGGAAGATATAAAGATTTCAAAAATCTATAGATTCAGAAACACTTTCATATCTAATTTTATTCTTGATAATTTGGCCTAATAGATCCGATTAATAAATTTTATACTAAATCTTATTTTTAGAGTTATAACAAGTGATATTCGAATCTTATGATTGCGGAAGAAAAGAAATTAGGAGAATCCAACCTGCCAACTCTAGTGGGAAATTCATTGGGTATTTGTTTGTGGGGTAATTACAAGTCAAGTCATTCATTGTTTTCGATGTTTATAATTGGGTCCTTGAAGTCCAGTTTTCAATTTTGATAATTTGTCTATTGGTAACAGTTTCGTTTAATTTATTATTAGAAAGGGATAGGATGACATAAAATCACAGTTTCATACAATCCTTTTCTAAACTAAACACAAGTAGAGGACCTATATGATAACTATTTGTAGTAAAACACTATATTGATGCTACAAATGTTTATGCTTTTCTATATAGCATCTTATTTATAAGATATAGAGATCACAGTGCCATACAATAAACTGAAAATAGAACTACAAGGATGTTTAATGTCATGTCTCTGAAACTGTTAACTGCTTTATTAACCCATTGAAAGAACAACTTGTAGAACCGTCTTCCATAAGACAAAGAGCAGCTTTCTTCTTCAAATCCATAGCTCTCTTTCTGATATCCTTTCCTTCCATATCCACCATTAGTCTTTCTATTGTTCTTCCTATATTCCCTCTTTCTAGATTCTGCAATTCCAAGCCTATTTTCCAAACATTACATATGTAACTTGTGTTCAAGTGTTGGTCGCCAAAGAAAGGTCTGCATAGCATTGGCACCCCTTCACAAATGCTCTCAATGGTTGAATTCCACCCACAGTGGCTCCAAAATCCACCCACTGCAGCATGAGCCAACACTTCCTTTTGAGGTGCCCATTTCACAATGCAACCTCTTTCTCCCACACTCTCCTCAAACCCATCTGGCAAGGATTCAATCCATTCTGAGCCACAAACCATACCAGGTCTAACCACCCACAGGAAGGGTTGTTTACTGTTGGATAATCCCAAGCCGTCTCAATTAGTTCTTGCTTATCAATGTTGGCAATGCTACCAAAGCTCACATAGATGACAGATTTGGGGGCTTGTTTGTTAAGCCAAGAGATGCATTTATCATCTTCAGTCAATAATGAGCCGCAAATTGCTGGAGCTAATTTGTGTAATGGTCCTACAATGAAAATTGGAGTAGGAAAGTATTGTCTTACCTTTGACAGTGCTTCTAGTTCCAAAAATTCCATTGAGTTCACAACTATAGCTGATGAGAACTTCAACACATTTGTGAATGCAGCTCTCACCTCCATCATCGCTTGAGTCGGATTCTGTACCATTAATGCTCGTAAGCGTTGAAGCTGCAGAGCTTGAAGCTCTGGTGATTCAATTCCAGACATTAATTCTGCAACACAAATTTAACCCAGACCAAAATTACGTATGATCATCATGTATACAACTTGTTGCAACCAAATATTAAAGTGGTATGTATACCTTTCTCACCAAGTTCAGGAAGTACCGGATATAATAGCAATGTTGTAGCCGAACTTGTACGCAAAGTTATCCCGGGTAGCCCCAGATCGTTGACTATAGTTTGAGCACAAAACATGAGTGTATCATAGATGACTGCAGCAATATGGTGATGAGAGTGCAAAATGTTTTCGAGGCATTTTTGTAATGGTGCTGCACAGTTTTTGTTGAGACTCTGCAAGGGACCTACAACATCTACAGTTGACACTAGAGATTCCTTCATCTTATCTGCAAGATCTTCATCTGAGAGTTGAGATTCCTTCATCTTATCTTGTATGGATACGAAGGTGAATTCGGGGTGGTTTGAAGGGTTAAGAGAGTTCAATTCAGGGTGAACTATAGTGATTGAGAAGCCCTTTGAGTGCAAGATAGTAGCCAGCTGGAGCATGGGAGTTAAGTGGCCTTGGAAGGGTGCCATAACAAGCACCAAATGACCGGATTTCTGCTGTTTCTCCATTTTTGTTCTTTCTCTGGACTTACTGGTGGAAACCAAAATTTTATTTTAATATGATATTTATATTTTAATTCTTTTATGCATGTTTTATTACCTCCATCTGTTGTATATATTACTGTTACAAGTAGACTTGTTCATGGGTCGGTGCCGGTAGTACGTCCGAAAAGTGGAAGGATTTAGTTCCAAACCAATTGTGGTGCAATTAGAATTCTTGATAATATATATTAACGTGTTTAAATTTCATTTTACTCACTATTTAATTTATTTTTATTTTAATATTATACATGTTTCATATGTTATTAATTGTTCAAAACTAAACATTTTATTATTTATTGTATATTATTTTTAAAATAATATTTATATTCTAAATCGTTGTTTTCATGCGTATACGCATATGATAGAATTTCTAATGGATAATAATTTTAATTTAAATTTAATTATAAAATATATAAAAATTTATATTTAAATAATAGAATGAATGGTGAAGTTGTTTTAAACAATATCTAAGTTTTGACCTAATTCATTAACAAAGTCTTGTGCATGAAATTTTACAAGAAATTATAGATAAGATAAAACAATCATTGAAAATTTGTGTTATTTGGACTTTTTATTTTATTTAAATTATTCATAATTTTATGTTCAACATATTTCTAGACATAATCGAGATATGATCTTCTAAGTATATATATATATATATAAAAAACTTAACATATATACACTCTTTAAGTTTATATTGAGTTCACGTTCAAGTCCGGACAACATAGATATAACATACAATTACCAAATTAGACCAAACCAAAACGAATGTTTATAGTTTCCACCGTGAAAGAGAATGATGCCTACTCAGTTTTCCAAGCATATAAAACATAACAAAACTTTGGAACATTTATGTTGCAATCATCATCACTGTTTATGATAGAGTTTGAACCCAGTTCACCTCGATGAAAATAAATAGTAGTAATTATATGTTATTGTCGAGCCGCCACAGGCGAGGCGGTGGGGCCCCTTGAGGCTAACAGAATTTATTAAATTTTATTAAAAATTTAGTTAGGGCCTTTTTTCGAGAAGAAGAAGAAGAAATGAGGCCCATTTTTTAAAAAATTTATTAAATTGTAAGGATTAAATTTGCAATTATATAAATTGCATTTAGAGTGGACGACATCATGCTTCCCTATGTATTATTAAATTGAATTTTTTTAGTTAGTGGAAGGAATAATATCATAAAAAATAAAAAATCATAGTGATTGATAGGTTTTATTATATTTTAATATTTATGTATTATAATTAATTGATATAATAATAAAATGAGAAAAGATGAGAAGTGTTCATCTTCTTTTCCCCAAATGACCGAAACACAGCCAAAGAAAAAAAGAAAGGAAAGCTTAGCTTCATTCGGCCACATTTGAGCTTGATTAAGGTAAAATTTAGCTTGATTTTTGATAATTCTTGCATTTTTGAGATAGTTGTGGTGAGCTTTATTTAGCCCATATTGTAATTTGTGATTTGGTTATGTTTTTCATGAGATGCCATTGAAGGAAACTTGATGTTCTTGTTCATTAAGGATGAAATATTGATGATAGATGATAGATTAGTATATTTTGTTCTTGAACCTTTGATGAAATTAAGTGAATTAAAATATGATGTTAAAATAAATAGTTGAAAGGACTAAATAGCAAGAAATGTTGGGGGTAAATTGGTAAATTTGCACAATTATGTATTTTTGAATTAAATTGAATGAAAATGTATTTGATTGAGTTCAATTTGGAATTATTAGATCAAGAGCAAAAGGAAAAGGGATTGGATCGGGGAAAAGAGAAACTAATTTTTGAATTATTAATTCTAATTTTCGATTTTTTTCATTTGAAGATTTCTATTTTTTGAATGGGAAAAATTGGGAGTTTTTGTTTGAAAATATCTAATTGGGATTTGAGAATTTTCCCTTATAAAAATTGACGATTTGATCTAGTTTTCTGTAATTTGATTGTGATTATTTGTTTTTGGCTTTGTTTAATTAGTCAATTTTATTGGCAGGAACCTTGGCTCATCATTACAAAATAAGAACGCTAAGGATTAAGCTGATTATTTGTTCAATTCTACAGCCCTAGAGGTGCCATTGTTCTAACCTATATTAGTTTTATTAGCTATTAGTTATATTGCTAAATAATGTTGCCTAAATATTTGTCTGGAAGTGAGAAAAGAAAGAAACGAAAACAAAGAGATGAGTTAGTAGAATCACAAAGAGGATCTCCTGATAGACTTTTTCAGAAAAAAATAGGAAAGACTTCTGAAGGAGTGGAAGTAGACAATGTGGACCAATCTAATGAAAATTGAAATGATAATGCTATTAATTTGGATGATCTGAATTATGACTATGACTGTGCCAATGTGGTTGAACTTGATCTAAATGAACATAATAATTATCCAAATCATATCAATGAGGAATTTGCTACTGTGAATGACCCTAATGATGTACAAAATGAGTCAAATGTTGAAGATGTTAGGGATGATCCGCATTTTATTCCTCCTTTAGACATTTACGATCCTAGAAATTGGGGTATCCTTGATAACAAGTCTAGAGATATTTTAGTTGAAAAGGGGCCTTTAAGGGAATTGAATCGTAAATTTCCCTTAGATGGTAATTCTAGGCATTTCTCGTATGCTTATTTTTTCTAGAAAGTTGATTAATGGAGAGACTAGCGATAGAAAATGGTTAGTTTACTCTAAACATGTAGATAAAGTTTTTTATTTTTGTTGTAAGTTATTCACAAAACTAAATAGAAAGAGTTACTTGGCCATTGATGGTGTGAATGGTTGGAAACACTTGAGTGAAAAACTCAAAGAACATGAGAATAGTTTTGACCATATGACTAACATGAATGTTTGGACTGAATTGAGAGTGAGATTGAAGACTAATCAGGCTCTTGATAAAGACTTGCAACAAGGAATCTCAAAAGAGAAAGAACGTTTGAGACATGTTTTCTTGAGAATACTTGCTGTAGTTAATTGTCTTGGTAAGAATAATTTAACTTTTCGAGGATCAAATGAGAAACTTTATGAGGAGAAACTTTATGACAGCAATTGATATTCTTGAATTTGTCAAAAATGCAGATTGTTATCCTAACGTTTCCATTGCATATCGGATCCTACTGACGATGCTTGTGACAGTAGCTTCCGCGGAAAGAAGTTTTTCGAAGTTGAAATTATTGAAAAATTACTTGAGATCGACAATGTCTCAGGAGAGATTAAATGGTCTAGCAATGTTATCTATTGAGAGAAATATGTTAGATAAAATTGATGTAGATATGATCATAAATGACTTTGCATCAAGAAATGCTCGAAGGAAATGCTTTTTATAAGTATGATATGTATATTTCATATACATTTTTTAAATTTATATGGGATGTAACAAATTTTTATATTTTTTTATATGACTTAATATTTCAAAGAAGAAGTGCATTAGGGGCCCATTTTTTTCAGTTCGCCCTGGGCCAAAAAAAAATTCAAGAACGGCCCTGGTTATTGTTTAGTATCATAAAAGATCAGAGCAAATCAAAATCAAGTCCGAGGCCACACTTAGCTGGTTCATATGGATATATGGCTCCAGCTATTTTTTTTTTTCGATTTTTTCTATCTTTTGATTAATCTTTAATTTTTTTTTTATTATACAATGGTTACCTTTCAGAACACGCAACAATGCGGCGTATTACAGAAAAAGTGATGTCTACAGTTTTGGTGTCGTTTTATTAGAGGTGTTAACCGAAAGGCACCCACTAGACCCGACTTTACCAGGTTGTGCACACTTGGTTCAATGGGCTCGAGATCATTTGGCTAGCAAGGGAGACCCGAGTGAAATCCTGGACCCAAAGCTCAAAGGACGGGCTGACTCTGCCATGCATGAAATGTTACAGACATTAGCTGTATCATTCCTTTGTGTTAGCACCCGACCTGAAGATCGACCGATAATGAAAGATGTCGTTGCAATGCTCAAAGAAATCCGTCATCTCGAAGCATTAAAGTTTGAAACCGACATTTCAAAGGGAGCTTTAACACAACCACCACCATCCAAAATAGTGGTTGCGGATGGATCATCGAACTGCTCGTAGATTGTAATAATTAGTTTTCACCTTATGTAGAATATTAGCATATGTAACCAACAGTAAAACCAAAAACCTATTTGGTTTAATTTCAATTTGATTGTTAGTGTCGGATTTAAGCAATTAGAATTTTATTACAAGAATGAGATTCTCTGTCTCCAAACCAACCTTAACTCACGTGGTCCCATCTTCCCTACATCACATGTCCATGAGCTGTCTGAAAATGACATTACTTTCAGCAATGCAAAAGCCTAACCTAAGTTTGGTACACTCTGTATGTCCTAATCTGCACAGCACATGCTACTAACAAACTTCAAACTCGGATATAAGAATCGAATACGGGTTATAAGTGGCGAATGAAAACGTCAAACATAAATGTCGGATATAAAGTCGAACATAAGTGGCGAGATAATTATACATAGAAAAACAAAATAAGTGTCCCATAATGATATAATGCTCCAACCTGCAAAAGAATTATGATCCACAGATGTTAAAGATACTGCAGCTCCACTAGCAATGCCTACTGTCATTGTCTCAATATTTTGATGTTTTGTCTCAAGATTTCAAAAAACAACAAACAGACAGATGAAACACATCCGCTAATTGCTCAAATTCTTACAAGCCTTTTAATCAAGAATTCATCTATAAGCTAACGACACGGCTGTAAAAAAAATGGTTACTCTAATCAATGTCAAGACTTGAGATGGTATCAACAGGTTAGAAATGGCCTATGTTAATTGGAAATGGGTGTGAGCATCAAATAGGAGTATTCAAGCATGGATTTTTTTTTTTTTTTTTTTACAAGACATGGGTGTCAGACACGAGTACTCGGAGCAATATAGGTAATCACATCCGGACTAGAATCTATGGGGCACGATGGTAAGGTTTATGTTGGGACTTAAGATGAGCTATTTATCAGGGTTGGCATTTCTAATTCATATGAACATATGGGATGTGACAAATATTATTTTAGCTTTTGCTTATGAAATGTTGAAATGTTGCTAGCAGTCTGCTTGCTCATCTCATTGCCAAACCTATATATAATGGGTGGTTTCTCTGCAAAATCGGATTGTTTGTGGTTGAGGACACTTAAACACACACACATGGAACTATGCTTGCAGATTTGACATGGAACTGAAGGCTGTTTTAACTTTTGTCTTATAAGCTGCATATGAACATATGGGATGTGACAAATATTATTTTAGCTTTTGCTTATGAAATGTTGAAATAGTAAGTTTATATTAATTCTAATTCATATCCTTGTTTGATTAAAATTCCTTAATTAATAAAAAGTGAGATGGAGATACTCAAACATCAATTTATAAGAAAAGAGATTTAGATTTGAATTATGAGGTTATAAATATACAAGTATACACGTTTTTTTGGATTAAATTTCCAGCAGTCTTCTTCCTCAAACGTAGAGAATAGAGCACAATTTTGTTCTCAATCTTACCCACCTCTTTTGTTCTCAAACGTAGTGAATAGAGCACAATTTGGATTAAATGGTCACCATAAATGTCTCATAAAAGATGGGGAAAAGAAAAAAAGCATGAGAAATTAAACAGTGAATTGGAACACACTGCAGATTGTTGTTAGCTACTAAACAAAGCAAACCCACATATGAATAAAGTAGGATTGAATTTCACTATCTATTGAATCACAAATCATCCGTCCTGTTTGAGCTCCAATGCCTTACCATAATCACTTGGGAACTACAAGCATATACTTAAACCAGCAGATAACAACTCAATGAGTTGTCCAACAAATACATTCATGTCTTTTAGGTAGCCTCATTGACCGTACAAACTAGTTAAAATTTCCAGCATTCATGTCTTTGTTTTCCCCAAGTAAACGTAGTCAATATTGCAAATGGTGTGGAGTTATTGTACATTAATTGTACCGCAAATGTCCGAAATTTCTACATTGCTTGTAAATTAAGTTTGGGTAGGAGGAAGCAACAGCAAGTGTGGAGTGAATAGACAATTAATAGTCTTAGTCATCTCACCTAATCACCATTTTTTGTGGAGTAAAAGTATAGTCAATACTGAAAATTTTCCATAATTTGAAATTCCATGGAAACAAGACCAAGCGGAATGTTTATGGTTGAGGACACTTACACACACGCAATTTCTAAGCATTTTAGTGTCATATGGAACTTAAAATTAATTTAAATGTTTTTTTACCTGCATTTATATATTCATATGTCATATGGAATTTTAGAAAAATACTGAAGAATTCTTGAGGATTTTATAGGCATTTAATATAAAGGAATTTGAAAATTTCCATGAATAAATATACAAATCTGCATTAAAGGTGCCTTTAAATTAATTTGAATAAAATAAAATCAAATTGAGATATTTGTGCAACATCATTGAACCACCACCTCCAAATGTGCTTGAAAAGATGGTTCAAAATGAAACATCGATTTTGGTTGGAAAGTGGTGTTGATAGATTATGGGTGCGGAGTAGTGTTTGGAATGGTCATGAGATATGTTGTTTTCCAAATTGGTAAGCCAAAATGGTTCAATAAATTTGGTTGAAAACCAACATGAGAAGAGGCGAAGAAAAGAGTGAAAGAATGGAATTCGCAGCAATGGACGAAGAAGGATCTGGTTAGTGGAAATGATGTTCAAGTGCTTATATTTTATCTTCATAATTTCTTATTTTGAAGTCTGTCAATTTCTTTTCCCATGGTGAAGGGTTGCATTGGCATGCACCCGTTTTTACTGTTAGCTTGTCATATGTTATCTAGAATTTGTTTAACAAGGACTATTACTCATGGGACCGCTTTGTTAGTTGATTTTGTTCGTGCTTTGCACGGAAATCGGAAAAAATGTGAAAAAACTTCAACAAAGGGACCTCCAAAAGATTTTACAAATTAGCTGTTGTAAACCTCAGTGATGTGAATGTGATAGGCAGCCATGTCATGTTTAAAGCATGTAGAAGAAGAGTCTATGATTGGAGACTGAAACGCTTGGACGATGAGATTACCACATGCTCTCTTTTTTCTTCTTTTGAAAAATCTAGCCATATGACGCCTAATATTTCTAGCTAACAACTCACATACCATAAATATCAAAATTATACATAAATTTTAGTTAAATATGTAATTTAATGTATAAATTTTAATTTTAATTTAATTATACATATTTTAAAAAATAAATATAACAATTTTTATTATATTACATTATTTATGTATGCAATATTTTAGCGTAAAATGATGTTATATAGATAATCGTATTAATAATTTATGAAAATTAAATTAAATTAACATATAATATATAAAATTACATAAAATCAAAATTCATATATAATATTTACACATTCAACTTGAACATTGTCCCATACTTTATATCATATCATAATATTTTGGATAATTTATCTAGAAAGCAATTGGTGGATCATCTCATCATCCTTGTCTCGAGTTGAACATAGTCAATTCCATCGATTTTAATATTTGTGGAGGATTGCACGACTCAATGGGCGACTTATCGGGACCGGTTCCAAGATCACTGGGAAACCTCTTGCAACTCACTCATTTAGACTTGTCGATAAAACAATTGAGTGGACAAATTTCAAGATCATTGGGGAACCTCTTGCAACTCACTCTGTAACACCCCTAACCCTCATCAGTCACCCGAATAGGGTTACAGGCCTTACATTTATTAATATCAAAACACGGCATTCAATATTAAACTTAAGCAAATTTTACATTATTTCACATGATCTACTTAACATACATATTTTCGCTCACTTTAATTTGAATTCATGAGCAACTTACACTTTACCCAATTTAAAGCTAAATAATAGCTAATTTAAAACATATATGAACATCTCAATGTGAAATGCCGAATACATAAATGCATAAAATAGGTATTCACTCCACAATACATACTATAATCTTAACCCATGTACATTTTTAATAAAAACAAGTTTAGCTTACCCAAACTTCTATACAATTATTCAAGTTATGATATGGTAAGAGAGCCTAATTTGCAACTTTGATAAATGGCTCATCATTTTAAATTTTCCATCAACCTAGAAATTTCGTTAACCATCTTAACCACATTCAAGGATTTATTTCGTAACCGAACAAGCATGCTACTTAAACCAAATTCATATAATCATAAGGTCATATACTCCAAGCCGAATTTATAATGCAATTATATATATACATTCGTCATGTTAAGCAAGTGATTCAACTCAAACAACATCATAGAAACTTAACCACATCCGTATTCCTCCAATTGAGAACATATACCAAGCCAAACAATATTATCATCTTTACTACTCAGTTAAACTAATTCCAACCGTTTCACCTAATCTCATTCCATCCATTATCAATCATACATACTCATTCAAATTAAGTAGCTTTCAACCAAAATTTATCATGAACACATATATATATATACACTAACTTACTATCTTCACTTAATTCATAGAAGAAGTAAAGCCATTTCCGCATGGTATTTTAACATCCCATTCGGAAGATATGTTTAACATTTATAGTTTAGCCTATACATGCCATTTACTTAAAGTTTATTTCAAAAGTACCAAAACTTTGATAGTGTGCTTGACTTGACAAGGATCTCCGAGTTCGATTTGCGACTTTAAAGACCTAAAACACCATGAAACCAACACTTCAAATAAGCTTAAATAGCTCGATAAGTTTTAAGCAAAAGGTAAAATTCACAAGTAAGCATTTCACTATTTTTCTTTAGTTTCAACTAAAGATTTAATAATTCATCCTATCCACATAAACTAGATATACATTCATCAATCCCATGCTCACTCAATCCCATAATAAACAAAAGAAAAAGTAGTAACCACATAGTCATATGCTTTATAGCCGTATTTAAACAACTTACCTGACACTTTTATTTACCCTTAATAATTACCTCAATTCTTGAGAAAATCTAATAATCCGCACACACAGTGCCATGTAACCGATCTCGCACACACAGTGCTCGGTAATAAATCTCCGCACACGATGCCTTCGACCGATCTCGCACACACAGTTCTCGGTGATTATAATTCCGCACACAGTGCTTTTCAACCGATCTCGCACACGATGCTTTCGGTGATTATATTTTCGCACACAGTGCTTTTCAACCGATCTCGCACACGATGCTCGGTGATTATATTTTCGCTTTACACGTTGCTTTTTAACCGATCTCGCACACGATTGCTTTCGGTGATTATATTTTCGCACACGCAGTGCTTTTCAACCCGTTTTCACATCAATAGTATATACGCATAGGATTTCATTTTCATCCATATAAATACCCATACAATTAAAGATCCAAACAAATTCTATCCTTAATCACCTTGTATCACATTCGGCCACATCTATCTATATACGTTAAAGTAACTATTCCATTCCATCACTTATTTCCAAAATCCACATTTAACTATTATTTATATCATAAGTATTTATCCAATTCAATTCTCTGAAAATCACATAGCAATTATCCACATGTTCAACTATCATGAATGTTAAAATCCACATCAAATTCGGCAATTAAAGAAGAACAAATCTCAATATGCTCATTCCAACGGACAATAGATACACATACTTACATGCATATAATAGACTCCATTTAACTAATGTATCTTAACACTCCTTGCTTCATTCGGCAATTCCCGAATATTTGATTAACAAGATTAAAATTCTCATTTCAAAGCATTATTCAATTGAACCTAATTGCTTATAAACTTACCTTGAGAGTTGGTGAATTCGAGTGTATGCTGGCTACTCGTCCGATTTCGTTTTCCCAGATCCAAAGCCTTTCCTTTTGTATTTGATCTAAATAAATTTAAATTTGAGCTCATTCAATACTTTTCTACTCGATTTAGCCATAAGCGAATAAGGGACAATTATAAATTAAGTCCTTGATATATCACATGTTACACAAATATATACTAAGTTTATAATTATTCAAAATCATGCCAATTTGTTTACTAATGAGCTAAGGCCGATTGTTCCTAGCTCATTAAAATTCCATATAATACTTAATTTAGTCCAAACATAAAATTTCTCCCAATTTTACACATAATTGCACATTTTATTTCCTCATAGTCGAACCTACCTAATAACCATATAAATTCATACTAATTATTTAACAAGTTTAATACCACTATTCTTCATCTCATTTAAAATTTCTACTCAAAACATATTGAGTTTAAACATACTTTATCCATTCATCAAGCATAGCAAACCCAAATTAAATCACTAATGGCCGAACCTATAGCATGTCTAAACTTCAAAATCTTTGACATGGGTTCGGTAATACTCAAAGAAATGAAGTTAAAAATGCAAGAATTTAAGAAAATGAAGTTCAAAAGCTAACCTTATGGGAGCATGCAAGAACCGAATGATAAAGCTCAAAATTTTCTTTTCCTTCCTTCCAATTTCGCACTCAAAGGCTAAAGGTAGGAGATGACTCTCCACTACTTGTTTTGTCATTTATTTTATTTATTTTAATTCAATTAAATAATGTAAGTTTAATGCCACTATCTAAATTAAATAAATTTAATATATACATCCATCATGATGCCGTCCACTTATTCTAATTTGGACAATTTACCATGCAAAACCTACATAAAAAGGACAATTCAATTAGGCCCTTTCAATCTCAACATAGTTATCTTTCATATTTGTTCCATTTTAGTCCTTCACTTAAAATAGTTCATTAAAACACCGAATTAACCTCGATATTTTAACATATGCTTAATCGCACAACATTGATATCAATTTAATAATTAATAATAATTAAAAACATTTCGAAATTCGGATCCGTGGTCCGAAACCACCTTTCCGATTAGGTCGTTTTTGGTATTACAACTCTCCTCCCTTAAGAAATTTTCGTCCCGAAAATCTTACCGATAAAAGGTGTGGGTAACGTCCCTTCATTGATTCTTGACTTCCCAAGTTGCTTCTTCTACCCCATGTTTATGCCACAATACTTTAACCAAAGATATTTTCTTGTTTAGCAACTCTTTTCTTCACGATCTAAGATACTGAATTGGTTCTTCTTCATCGTCATATCGGGCGAATTTCCACTTCGGATGGATTAATCACATGAGAAGGGTCCGATCTATATCGTCGAACATAGACACATGGAAAACATCATGGATTTTATTTAGTTCATACGGCAACTTTAATTTGTATGCAACCGGCCCTATACGCTCCACAACTTCGTACGGCCCAATAAACCTCGGGCTCAGTTTTCCCTTACGACCGAATCTGAGTATCTTTTTCCACGACGAAACCTTTAGAAATACTCGATCACCCACTTGAAATTCTATATCTTTTCGTTTCAGATCTGCGTACGACTTTTGGCTATCCGATGTGGCTTTCAGACTTTCTCGAATTATTTTAACTTTCTGCTCCGTCTCCCTGATTAAATCAACCCCGTGTATCTTGCCTTCACTTAGTTCGGTCCAGTATAGAGGTGTACGGCATTTACGACCGTACAAAGCTTCATAGGGTGCCATCTTGATACTTGATTGAAAGTCATTTGTATATCGCAAATTCAATTAAAGGTAAGTATCGTTCCCATATACCTCCAAACTCAAGGACGCAACATCTCAACATATCCTCAAGTATTTGAATAACACGCTCGGATTGACCATCTGATTGAGGGTGAAAAGCAGTACTAAAGTGCAACTTAGTACCTAAAGCATCCTGCGATTTCTTCCAAAACCTCGATGTAAACCTCGGATCTCTATCGATATAATAGAAATTGGTACTCCGTTACAGCCGCATACGATCGTGATACATATAACTCCGCCAACTTATCAAGTGAGAAATTAAATGCGTCTTGGAATAAAATGAGCGATTTTGTTAATCGATCAATAATGACCCAGTTGAATCTTTCTTGCTTGGCGACAAAGGCAAACCCGATACAAAATCCATAGTGACTCGGTCCCATTTCCACTCGGTATCATAAGCTGGTGAAGTAGTCCGATGGCACTTGATGTTCGGCTTTTACTTGTTGGCACACTAAACACTTGACACATATTCGAGATGTCTCGTTTCATACCATGCCACCAATAATGTTGTTTCGAGATCGTTATACATTTTCGTGCTACCGGATGAATCGACAACCTACCGTTATGAGCTTCATTACAAATCTTTCCAATTAACTCGGGGTTCTTGATTTTCAAATCCTATTCTTGAACCATAGACATCCTTGACACCTATCCGAAAATCGAATTCGGACTCGAACCACAAAGATCTTTCTTTGCTTTTAAAGCATTGTCAACTTCTTGAGCTTCTCGAATCTGCTTTGCTCAAACATGGGTCTCACCTTCACCAAAGAATGATCGCACCATCCTCGACAATAGCCATGTCGCATTCATCGCTCTTAAAGCAAATAGTGATTTTCACTAAGCGCATCAACAACCACGTTAGCCTTTCCGGGTGATAATCAATTACAAGCTCATAATCTTTTAATAATTCCAACCATCGTCATTGCCTCAGTTCAGTCCTTTTGAGTCATTAAGTACTTTAGACTTTTATGATCCGAGTAGATGTGACATTTCTCACCGTAAAGATAGTGGCGCAATATCTTCAAGGCAAAGACTATCGCAGACTAACTCAAGGTCGTGTGTCGGGTAATTTCTCTCATGCGGTTTCAAGCTGTCTCGGCGTGAGCTACGACTTTACCCTCCCGCATCAATACACAACCGAGTCCATTTAAAGATGCATCACTAAATATTATGAACTCCTTACCCGACTCTGGTTGAACGAGTACCGGGGCTTCCGTCAACAAGGTTTTCAACTGATCAAAACTCTTCTGACACCTTTCAGACCACTCAAATTTGACATCTTTTTGTAACAGTTTTGTCATCGGAGCTGCTATCATGGAAAACCCTTTCACAAAGCGTCTATAATATCCGGCAAGTCCCAAAAAACTACGAATTTCAGATATATTTCGTGGGGGTTTCCACTCAAGTACGGCTGATACTTTACTCGGGTCGACCCGAACACCCGCTGCTGAAATAACATGCCCCAGAAAGCTAACTTCATTCAACCAAAACTCACATTTGCTGAATTTCGCGTATAATTATCTTTCACGCAAAATCTGTAGTACTAATCTCAAATGTTCTGCATGCTCGGTTTCATCTCGGGAATAGATCAGTATATCATCTATGAATACCACTACAAACTGATCTAGATACGGTCTAAAAACTCTATTCATCAAGTCCATAAAAATCGCAGGGGCATTAGTGAGCCCAAACGGCATCACCAAAAATTCATAATGTCCGTATCTTGTTCGAAAGGCAGTCTTCGGTACGTCTGATTCTCTAACTCGCAACTGATAATATCCAGATCTCAGATCAATTTTTGAAAACACAGTGGCTCCTTTCAGCTGATCGAATAAATCATCAATGCGTGGCAAAGGATATTTGTTCTTAACTGTCACCTTGTTGAGTTGTCGATAATCAATGCACATTCTTAATGTTCCGTCTTTCTTTTTCACAAAAAGAACGGGTGCACCCCAGGGAGAAAAACTTGGTCGAGCAAAACCTCTATCGGTCAATTCTTGCAACTGAGCCTTCAATTCTTTTAGTTCTGCAGGTGCCATTCTATAAGGAGCTATTGAAATCGGGGTGGTCCCTGGCACCAACTCAATACCAAACTCCACATCACGAATAGGTGGCAATCCCGGCAACTCCTCTGGGAACACATCTGAGTATTCACAAACAATAGGTACCGATTCAATCTTCTTTTCCGTTACTTTGCTGTCAAACACATATGCCAGATAAGCCTCGTACCCCTTTCTCAAATACTGCCGAGCTAATAATGAGGATATTACAGTTGACACCCCTTTCAAATCTGCAGATTCGATCCGAAGTATTTTGTTATTCAGACACCTCACATCAATAGTCTTTCGTCTACAATTCACTACTACATCGTGAGTGGTTAACCAGTCCATACCGAGGATGATGTCGAACTCATCGAAAGGTAATAACATCAAATCGACCGGAAACACATATCTCGAATCATCAAAGGCGGTTCTTGCACATTTTATCTACCGATACACATCGACCGGGGGTTTGAAACTCGAATCACAAATTGATGAGACTCAGCGGTAGAGTCTTCGACTACTAATGTTTCACACACATATGAATGAGTAGAGCGGGATCAATCAAAGCGATTACATCAAGTATCAAAGAGAGTAAAAATACGGTAATGGCGTGCGGAGATGAGGCCTCCTCTCTAGCACAGACGGCATAAGCTCTAGCCGTACTTTCGAGTATCTGTTCGGATAACCGCATCTGAAGTCCCTCTTTGTGCACCGCTCTTACCTCCCCACTACTGAGTGGCCTACCTCTAGTCAGTAGTGCTATTGATCTCGCACTCGAGTAGTGCCCTTCTCAGCATCTCCGGACAATCCCGGACGAAGTGATTTTGCGAACCACACTGGTAACAAGCGCGATTAAAAGATTTACCCCAGCACTCTCCGAAATGTCGTCTACCGCACTGCTGACATTCAGGTTTGCTCGATCGAGCATTACCGACACTAGCCACTGATGTAGCTCGAGAACTCATTGGTGGCCGATCACGAATAGAAATCCCCGTATTGGGTTTGGGTCGACTATCATTGTTCTTAGTCTTCTTTGTTGCCATCTGTGTAAATCTACCCACGGATCTCTTTCAAAAATCCTTAGATTCGACTTCAGCTTTCCGTTTTCTTTTCCCAGTTCTTGACTTTACAAGCTCTCTCCACAAGTACAACAAACTCATTAATCTCAAGAATGCCAACCGGAGTTTTATGTCTTCATTCGACCATCCTCGAATCTCGGCACATAACACCTCGGAGGATACACATTCACGAGCGTAGCGACTAAGTCGCACAAATTTGCACTCGTATTCGAGATTACGATCATACGGCCTTGCTTGAGCTCGAGAAATTCCTTACGCTTGGAGTCTATGAAGCGTTGACTTATGTACTTTTTTCGAAACTCCACTGAAAGAAGTCCTGTAACTCTCTCTTTTGGGACAACAGATACGAGAGTATTCCACGATAGTAAGCGTAATCCGTAATAAAGATATGGCGCACTTCAAGCGCTCATCGTGTGCAAGATAACTCGTCAAAAACACGGACAGTATTATCAAGCCAAAATTCAGCTCTTTCAGCATCGTCGCCATCTTCAGCTCTAAATTCTTGAGCTCCGTGTTTTCTTATGCGATCAATAGGAGGCTTAGATACTCTTTCAGGATTGGCAACAGGAGGTACAATTGGTGTTACGGGGGGAACATTCGGATTCAAGGATGGTTGAACTGCCGGAGTAGTTCGTAAATAATGGCTGAACCAATCACTCATCATATTATGGAAGGCCCGCTTTACCCTCTCGTCTGGGCCACTCGCAGAAGGTCGAGATTCTTCCGACGCGGTCCCTTGCGCGGGAGCAGGCGCCACACTCTCGGCATCATCAGCTAATGCTCGCTCGGGATCCGAATCCATTACTATATAAAAGAAACAAAATACACTTCGCTGTCAGAAGTCATCACACTATCACGTTGTAAATAATGGCATGTATAGCTAGACTCTCATACACTACGTTAGTCCAAAAACCGACTAAACCGTAGCTCTGATACCAATAAAATGTAACACCCCTAACCCGCATCAGTCACCCGAATAGGGTTACAGGCCTTACATTTATTAATATCAAAACACGGCATTCAATATTAAACTTAAGCAAATTTTACATTATTTCACATGATCTACTTAACATACATATTTTCGCTCACTTTAATTTGAATTCATGAACAACTTACACTTTACCCAATTTAAAGCTAAATAATAGCTAATTTAAAACATATATGAACATCTCAATGTGAAATGCGAATACATAAATGCTTAAAATAGGTATTCACTCCACAATACATACTATAATCTTAACCCATGTACATTTTAATAAAAACAAGTTTAGCTTACCCAAACTTCTATACAATTATTCAAGTTATGATATGGTAAGAGAGCCTAATTTGCAACTTTGATAAATGGCTCATCATTTTAAATTTTCCATCAACCTAGAAATTTCGTTAACCATCTTAACCACATTCAAGGATTTATTTCGTAACCGAACAAGCATGCTACTTAAACCAAATTCATATAATCATAAGGTCATATACTCCAAGCCGAATTTATAATGCAATTATATATATACATTCGTCATGTTAAGCAAGCGATTCAACTCAAACAACATCATAGAAACTTAACCACATCCGTATTCCTCCAATTGAGAACATATACCAAGCCAAACAATATTATCATCTTTACTACTCAGTTAAACTAATTCCAACCGTTTCACCTAATCTCATTCCATCCATTATCAATCATACATACTCATTCAAATTAAGTAGCTTTCAACCAAAATTTATCATGAACACATATATATATATACACTAACTTACTATCTTCACTTAATTCATAGAAGAAGTAAAAGCCATTTCCGCATGGTATTTTAACATCCCATTCAAAAGATATGTTTAACATTTATAGTTTAGCCTATACATGCCATTTACTTAAAGTTTATTTCAAAAGTACCAAAAACTTTGATAGTGTGCTTGACTTCGACAAGGATCTCCGAGTTCGATTGCGACTTTAAAGACCTAAAACACCATGAAACCAACACTTCAAATAAGCTTAAATAGCTCGATAAGTTTTAAGCAAAAGGTAAAATTCACAAGTAAGCATTTCACTATTTTTCTTTAGTTTCAACTAAAGATTTAATAATTCATCCTATCCACATAAACTAGATATACATTCATCAATCCCATGCTCACTCAATCCCATAATAAACAAAAGAAAAAGTAGTAACCACATAGTCATATGCTTTATAGCCGTATTTAAACAACTTACGACACTTTTATTTACCCTTAATAATTACCTCAATTCTTGAGAAAATCTAATAATCCGCACACACGATTGCCATGTAACCGATCTCGCATTACGGTGCTTTCGGTAATAAATCTCCGCACACACAGTGCCTTCTGACCGATCTCGCACACATAGTGCTCGGTGATTATAATTCCGCACACACAGTGCTTTTCAACCGATCTCGCACACACAGTGCTCGGTGATTATATTTCCGCACACACAGTGCTTTTCAACCGATCTCGCACACACAGTGCTCGGTGATTATATTTTCGCACACACAGTGCTTTTTAACCGATCTCGCACACACAGTGCTCGGTGATTATATTTTCGCACACACAGTGCTTTTCAACCCGTTTTCACATCAATAGTATATACGCATAGGATTTCATTTTCATCCATATAAATACCCATACAATTAAAGATCCAAACAAATTCTATCCTTAATCACCTTGTATCACATTCGGCCACATCTATCTATATATGTTAAAGTAACTATTCCATTCCATCACTTATTTCTAAAATCCACATTTAACTATTATTCATATCATAAGTATTTATCCAATTCAACTCTACCGAAAATCACATAGCAATTATCCACATGTTCAACTATCATGAATGTTAAAATCCACATCAAATTCGGCAATTAAAGAAGAACAAATCTCAATATGCTCATTCCAACCAGACAATAGATACACATACTTACATGCATATAATAGACTCCATTTAACTAATGTATCTTAACACTCCCTTGCTTCATTCGGCAATTCCCCGAATATTTGATTAACAAGATTAAAATTCTCATTTCAAAGCATTATTCAATTGAACCTAATTGCTTATAAACTTACCTTGAGAGTTGGTGAATTCGAGTGTACCGGCTACTCGTCCGATTTCGTTTTCCCCCGATCCAAAGCCTTTCCCTTTTGTATTTGATCTAAATAAATTTAAATTTGAGCTCATTCAATACTTTTCTACTCGATTTAGCCATAAACGAATAAGGGACAATTATAAATTCGTCCTTGATATATCACATGTTACACAAATATATACTAAGTTTATAATTATTCAAAATCATGCCAATTTGTTTACTAATGAGCTAAGGCCGATTGTTCCCTAGCTCATTAAAATTCCATATAATACTTAATTTAGTCCAAACATAAAATTTCTCCCAATTTTACACATAATTGCACATTTTATTTCCTCATAGTCGAACCTACCTAATAACCATATAAATTCATACTAATTATTTAACAAGTTTAATACCACTATTCTTCATCTCATTTAAAATTTCTACTCAAAACATATTGAGTTTAAACATACTTTATCCATTCATCAAGCATAGCAAACCCAAATTAAATCACTAATGGCCGAACCTATAGCATGTCTAAACTTCAAAATCTTTGACATGGGTTCGGTAATACTCAAAGAAATGAAGTTAAAATGCAAGAATTTAAGAAAATGAAGTTCAAAAGCTAACCTTATGGGAGCATGCAAGAACCGAATGATAAAGCTCAAAATTTTCTTTTCCTTCCTTCCAATTTCGGCACTCAAAGGCTAAAGGTAGGAGATGACTCTCCACTACTTGTTTTGTCATTTATTTTATTTATTTTAATTCAATTAAATAATGTAAGTTTAATGCCACTATCTAAATTAAATAAATTTAATATATACATCCATCATGATGCCGTCCACTTATTCTAATTTGGACAATTTACCATGCAAAACCTACATAAAAAGGACAATTCAATTAGGCCCTTTCAATCTCAACATAGTTATCTTTCATATTTGTTCCATTTTAGTCCTTCACTTAAAATAGTTCATTAAAACACCCGAATTAACCTACGATATTTTAACATATGCTTAATCACACAACATTGATATCAATTTAATAATTAATAATAATTAAAAACATTTCTGAAATTCAGATCCGTGGTCCCGAAACCACCTTTCCGATTAGGGTCGTTTTGGACTGTTACACACTCATTTAGCCTTGAAATGGAACCAATTGAATGGACAAATTCAAGATCACTGAGAAACCTAAACCTCTTGCAACTCACTTATTTAAGCTTGCATGGGAACCAATTGAGTGGACAAATTCCATTATCAGTGCTAAACCTAACGCAACTTGTATACATGCAAGTGTTACAGCAGGAGTAGATCTAAACATAAGGCTATGATTGTTCCATAATTTTTACTTTCAAAATTTCTTACTCATTAATCTTTGTTATTGTTTTGTAAGGGGTTGGTTGTTTAATATCCGCAAGCTTTTTGTAAGCTTAATCAATTTAAGCTTTAGTCATTGAATAATTATTAAGTTGGTTTACATATAAATACAAGTTCCACACTTGATTCCCAATCAATGTGGGATTAATGCTTTTTATTTTTCTCAACACAATTCACAAGTAATTTACTTTGAGTGTTAATTTTTCATTCATCACTTAATTATTTTAAGCATATGATATACCTTTGTAAAGGTCTCATGAAGTAAAATATAAAATCATAATTTTATGATTCAGCTCTCCACCTTTACCAATCACCTCAAATTTTCCAAAAATTACTATTTTTCCAACAAATTCTAAAGGTGTCTCGAACTTCAATGCGTGAATGTGAAATTTTCTCACCTAATCACCATTTTCTCGAGTAAATGTATACAAATCAATATTGCAAAATTTTCATATTATTTGTGTAGGATTCGCATTATGCGATGTCCCACATTGCTTGTGGGTTATCTTTGGTTGACACAAGCAAGAAAAGCGGTTGAAGTCAATACACACTAACAAAGTGGACCAAACTTCGTCTTATATTCTTTTGATCTTTTCTATTTTGTCTGCATTTGTTTGTCAAGAAATGTTTTCCGGAAAATGATTTACGGAAAATAATTTACTTTTCGAAAATGATTTCTGAAAATATTTTCGGTGTTTGGATGAATCTGTAAAATATTTTCGATGTTTGGCGATTTCCTAAAAATATTTTTCGAAAAATTATTTTTACATATATTAATAAATTTATTTACATATTAATAAAATTTTATATTTTAAATTATTTTTACATATATTGTAATGATTTATAATAAATTTGAAATAAAAATAAAATCGAAAGTAACACGATATACTAAATTGAAAAAAGAAAACAATTATATGAAAATAAAGAAAAGATAAAATAATAATGTTATGGTCGTACAATTTATATTTCTAGGCTAATTCCAATTTCTATTTATTTTATCAAATTTTGAAATGTGAAGAATGACAAAGCTCACCTACATCTAAACAGGCTATATTTGATGATTTAAATATACAACATTTCGATCTTTGAAATTAACAATAACTACTTCAATTGCACATGAGAAAATACTGCGCCAAATTAGAGGATTTGTTTACAAGACAACAGTTCTATTACAATTGAAAATTATACTCGTGTAGTATAGAGCAAAATGTATGCTTCGAAAAGCATTTTTCAACACTAGTAACCTACAAAAGATAGAACATGACAATTAGGTCCAAGAAAATATGTTTTATTGTCTTTATAAGGCTAAAAAAACATGCCAATAATATTATATATATCAAAGGCTCAAAATATTATGATGAACCAACATAGAAACAGAAATTGCACAACCATAATATTTGACTAAAAGATAATCTAGCTTTTAGTGGAATTTTAGGGGCAGCAGGTTGCTTGTGTATCTTTTATATTACATATAGCAGCATTAAAGTTTTCTTTACTCCACCTCAACCACAAAAGAATTCTTATTAGTCCTACTTTTACTAGTTAAGAACTCTCCTTTATCCCATACAATTAGCATTCCTGCATCTTTCCTCTTATGATTGTTTCACTATTTGTTTTCATTTTAATATATCTACAGAGTGCATTAAAGTGATATCGAGTGAACTTATACTAATGTTGAAATAGTTATTACGATTATAAACATTAGCTGCTGGCGAGAGAGGAAGAGGAAACCAATCTAGCAAACAAAATTAATCGAGTCAAGGAATATAAGCAAAGCAAACTTTCCAAGGATAGGAATCAATGAGACCTGAAAAATCCAAAATTCAGCACCTCCCACTTTTCTTTTTATACTTTTCATTCGTTTGAGAAAGAAAATGATAATCACAGAACTTAGCCACCACTTGAAAAGGTTCAACCATCTAAAGATGGACAAAGAATTCAAATAAATACAAGGAAGAACAAACCCGAAAGTGGAACTCAAAGAGGGCAAACTAAAACCCACAGCAGATCGGAGATCAAAGAAGATAAAATCAACGGATAATGAAAAAATCAAAAGCAGAGAAAGAGCGGATCGAAATGGAAGTATTCAAACCATTTCTCGATGCAAAGTAAATGCTTTAATTTCATCTCAAGCTAGTAACAGAAATATATATATGGAAGAACGATAAGTAATAATAAAACAAAACAACAAACATAAAGGAAAAAGAACCAATTTCAAGCTTGGGAATTTCGGGCATAAAATCAGAATTTCGGGCATAAAAGGAGCTATAGATGACCCAACAGTGATGAATGAGAAGTTTTTATGTTAATGGAAACTAACAAGTGTTTATATGAAGTTCACGCAAAATGCCCTCAAATCTCATACCTCAAAAATACTAACAGTTGAGCCCCAAGCTAAGATCAAGTAATCATGAAAGTACCTTGAGGAGATCGAGATAATTTTCTAAGAATACCCAAGACCCAAATAAACGAAGAGGAACAAGAAAATTTACGAGAAGAGAGAAAGAGATTTGCTTGAAAAGAATGGAGGAAGGAAAAAAATGAAGGAAGGAAAAGGGAAAGACTTACGGATGGATGGAGGAGACGGAAAATGTCTTACGGAAATAAAATCTTAAGACAATTTCCTAAAATGGAAGAGATTTTACTGTGTATTGAAAAATATTTTCAAATCGAACATGTTTTCAACCTTACGGATGGATGGAGGAGCCCGGAAAATGTCTTACGAAATGAAAATCTTAAAACAATTTCCTAAAATGGAAGAGATTTTACCTGTATTGAAAAATATTTTCCAAATCGAACATGTTTTCACCAACCAAACACCGGAAAATTAGGAAAACATTTTTCTAAAGCGCAAACAAACACAGAATGTAATATGTGGCATTACCATGTCATCATAAAGCTGCTGGCATTGCGTTGATAGGCTCTTACTAAAAAAATAGTGTACTAAAATACACATTAAACTAGCATGATTATTATCCATGTTTCGCGTTGGGGTAATTATTTATTTTTTGATTAAATTATAGAGAAAAATATAATAGTTGTAACATGCTCAAATTTCTTGTACTTTTGTATATTTAAAGTTTATTCTTTATACTTTTATGTTTAGGATTTAATCCCTCTACTTTTCAAATCTAAAAATTAAAGCTAATTTAAATAACACCAATTACACTATAACCATCGATATGTTAAAATCATAGTGTTGAATATAGGGATTAAATTTTTAAAAGTGTTGTTTACTATAAAAGCTATTAATTTATACGATGATATATTCTTTTAATTTGTATGCGCTAGTCTTGATATCAATTGAGGATGCCACTCATTTTTAATTTCAATCCATCCATGTATCTATTTTGAAAGTGAATGCATTGATGTGAAATTGAGGGAGCAGTAGTAAACACGTTGGAGACAAATCCTAAATGCTTCACAGAAAATGAAAAGCCCAATAACAATGTTAAAGACAAATATTAAGTGGTGTTGATAGGTTATGGATGCGGGGTAGTGTTTGGAATGGTCATGGGATACGTTGTTTTCCAAACCGGTCAGCCGAATGGTTCGTCAATTTTCTCACAGTTTGTGGATTAAGTTTGGCTGACAATAACAGTCTTGCATTGACGTGAAATAAGGGCAGCAGCTCAGGTACAGTTGGTGGATCCCATGTCCCTATTTTCCTATAAGTAGGCTTTAATGAAGATGCAATTGGGGGTTGTATCTCTACATTATTCCACGAAGCATAGTCAATACTTCAATGTCAATTCTACACGTCTTGTATTTTGTCAAGTTTAGGTAAAGTTGGTGGATCCCATCTCCAGCTTAATTGACGGTGCAATTGGGGTGTTGTATCCCAAAACACGAGGCGTTGTTATAGGAAACATGGGGTGTTGATTAAGTTTGGCTGACAATAATAGTCTTGCAGACGTGAAATAAGGGCAGCAGCTCAGGTAGAGTTGGTGGATCCCATGTCCCTATTTTCCTATAAGTAGGCTTTAATGAAGATGCACTTGGGGGTTGTATCTCTACATTATTCCACTAAGCATTGTCAATACTTGAATGTGCAAACGGCACGTTATAGGAGGAATTTGGTTATGTTTTTTTCATGTTGAGAATTGAAATCGAACTTAAGCTAATTTAAATAAACCGTAATCTCGGTTTACAGGAAATTATTTTAGCAATAGTTACTGATAAAAAAAATGGACATATTTATCCATCTATCAACATGTTTAGCGGTAATATGTATATATGTTAGACAAATTGTAATGGCAACAAAATTTTCTGCTCTAAAATTGCTACATATAAACTAATTAATATATCTTAAAGTTGAACATGGATTTATTGATGTACATATGTTAGCTTATGCTTTAAACACAAATATCTAATGCTTCATGGCATGCATTCATATGGTAGCTTCATTGACGGTACAGACATGCATGTTTTTTTTCTCTCTCTATGTCTCAAGTAAACGTAATCAATACTAAAAATTGTTGTTATTTGGTGTGGAATTGTGCTGTAATTGTCCTAGAATTTCCTCATTGCTTGTAGATTAAGTTGGGCCGATAATGAAAGGATGAAAGAGTATATGAAGTTGTTGGGGGCTTTGGCAGCAGCTAAAGAAGAGACCAAGACATTGAACATAATTGGTGGATCAAATTTCTAGCGATCTTCATGCTCATCTCATCATCCTTGTCTCGAGTTAAACATAGTCAATACTATAAAATTTTTTCTCTGTATGGAAAATAATTTGGCGTACTCATGACAGTGACAAGTTTCTCTGATGGAAGTAGCTCTTTTCACACTGCAAACTTGACCTTCAACACGTCAATGTAAAATGGGTACTCGTACATATGTGTCATTATGCTTTAAACACAAATATCAAATGCTTCAAAGACAATAAAGAATCCAATAATAGAGAACATGGTCGATGATATGAAGTTGAGGTACAAAATTAAAGATTAGGTGGTTTTACTTTTTGAGTTTTTGCTGATGTAGCACTGCCAACTCGGCAATGGATTTACGACATGACACTACCATGTCAGCTGTTAGTGATGATGTTGACACTACCAAATCTTTAATACGTTAACGTTCAATGTAACACTATTTAAACTCTGTTCTTGTGCTGACTTTAGATGTCCAGTTTTAGTTAGGCTTAAAATATAAATTTGATACCTGAATTTCTCCGCTTCTTTTAAAGTGATATTCAAAGTCATTTTGTTCTAGATTAACACTCCAATTGATACTCCTTCAATTGGATGCCATAATTCTGCAAGAACTGTCCTCATAGATGGGAAGTAAACTGCACTGTTTGTCAGAACTTTGCCTACTAGACATAATTTGAACTCTATCATCGATCTCCTCTGTTTAAATTAGCCAATTCATCCTCTGTTTTTCTAGCCTTTTATTGTCGCTTCTCAATACCTCTCTTATCCTTCTCTTTTTTCTTTTATTTTTATAAAAAACCTAATAACAGTTTATTGATTTAGACCTTTATTCTGGAACAAAATTGAGAAAAAGCCCCGACTGGCTACTACAATCGGTAGACAAAGCGAAAAGAAACAAAAGCACTTAACCTGCTACTATCCGCAGGCTAACAACTTATGATCTCTGTTATTTAAAGGTTGGACAATATCAAGAAACTAATTCTAATATAACACAACTTTTTAACAATTAATTAATTTTTAATATCGTGGAATGTCGTTATGAATGCCACATCAATAATATAAGTTTTTAAAATTTAAAAATTAAAATAAAAATAAAATTATGTAAAAAATATTTTTAATTTAAAAAATTAAATGTTGGTGACATACACATATAGTGTCATGTGGATACACGTCGGCAAAGTTAACAGACATTAACTTTTGACAAATAATGCAAGTATTATGTGTCTTCTATCATGATCAAATGATGTTCAAGCATTTCATTGTATCTTCATAATTTCTTGTTTTGTAGTCTGTCGAATGTTTTGCCTATGGTGAAAAGTTGCGTTGATATGTGTCTGCTTTTATGATTGTACCAATTCCTCAGTATTTCATTGCATTTCGTATGGTGTGTAACATTTTGTATGGTGCAACTATGTATGTATCCTAAATGACTTTTAGGTAGCTTCATTGACTGTACAAACTAGTTAAAATTTCCAGCATTCATGTCTTTGTTTTCCCTCAAGTAAACGTAGTCAATCGCAAATGGTGTGGAATTATTGTAAATCGTGGAGCAAATGTCCAAAATTTCTACATTACTTGTAATTTAAGTTTAGGTGAGAGAGATAGGAGGAAGCAACAGCAAGTGTGGAATCAATAGACAAGAATGAAAAATATATGGTAAAATGAAGACTAAGTGGTTGTTGATGGTTGTGAAAAATACAAAAATTTTGAAAATCTAATATCCATAGCTTTTCAATGTAAAAGCAAAAAAGACTGTAACACTAATGTTGTGCTATTATTTGTTGCCTATAAATACCATTCCTATCCTTCATCTTCCTCTACAAACATAACATGGCCTCCTATCTCTTTCTCTCCTATTCCTCTTCTTTCCCCATCTTTATGCTTCTTCTTCTTCAGGATCTCACTCCTGCTCTCACCTCAAGCCGCTTCACTAATCCAGTTCAAGAATTCCTTTTCCATCACTCAAACATGGGATCTTGCTAGGTATTGCGATGAGCATCTTGGCCTTAAATCTTATCCCAAGACAAATTCATGGAAGGAGCATCTGATTCTTTGCTCATGGGATGGGGTCACTTGTGACCACCTAAATGCTCATGTTATTGCCCTTGACTTGAGCTGCGTTGGCTATATGGCAACTTCCTTCCAATACCACTCTCTTCCTTCTTCCTCACCTTCAAAACTCAACCTTGCCTACAATAATTTTAATCTTTCCAAAATTCCATCCGAGTTTGGTCGATTTACAAGCCTATTCTACCTCAACCTTTCTTACGCAGAATTTTGGGAAAGGTCCCATCCCAAGTCTCCCACTGTCAAAATTGGTTTCACTTGATCTCTCTTCAATTTTTTCCAAACATTTGACAAACATGCTCTGGAGGACTTGTTCACAACCTAACCGAGGTCGACACATACTTTTGGATGGAATCAACATGCCTTACCTTAATGCTCATGTCTTCATGAATCTATCCTCTTCTCTAAGGTCTCTCAGTCTTGCTAGTTGTGATTTGCAAGGAAAATTCCCAAAAACCATTTTTGATTTGCCAAACCTCAATCTCCTCAACTTGGGAGGCAACCAATTGAGTGGACAAATTCCAAGACCATTGGGGAACCTCTTGCAACTCACTCATTTAGACTTGTCATACAACCAATTGAGTGGACAAATTCCAAGATCATTGGGGAACCTCTTGCAACTCACTCATTTAGACTTGTGGCAGAACCAATTGAGTGGACAAATTCCAAGATCAGTGGGGAACCTTTTGCAACTCACTCATTTAGACTTACGGCAGAACCAATTGAGTGGACAAATTCCAAGATCATTGGGGAACCTCTTGCAAGTCACTCATTTAGACTTGTCAAACAACCAATTGAGTGGACAAATTCCAAGATCATTGGGGAATCTCTTGCAACTCACTCATTTATACTTGTCGATGAACCAATTGAGTGGACAAATTCCAAGATCATTGGGGAATCTCTTGCAACTCACTGATTTAGACTTGTCATTGAACCAATTGAGTGGACAAATTCCATTATCAATTCTAAACCTAACGCACTTGAAAAATTGGATATGATGAAAAATTCATTAGAAGGTTCCATTCCGGATGAGGTAACCGCTTTTCCTAATCTAATATATTTACGGTTATATGACAATTTATTCAATGGAACACTTCCGTCATGGTTGTATCTTGCTCCCTCCTTAAAGGAAATATATCTCTATCAAAATCAATTCAGTGGGCATATCAAAGAATTCCAATCCAAATCACTAGAATGGATAGAGTTAGAGAATAATAAACTCCAAGGTCCTCTTCCATCTTCAATATTCCAACTTCTCAATCTTACCTTACTCAGCTTATCCTCAAATAATCTTAGTGGTGTCATAGAGTTGAGCATGTTCTCAAACCTTCCAAATCTCTTAAATCTTGACCTTTCATATAACAGCCTATCCTTAACATCTAATCTTACTTCTAGTGTTAACCATATATTGCCTAAACTTACATACTTAAATTTGTCATCTTGCAATCTTGGTGAATTCCCCCAATTTTTGAAAGGGCTTAAAAGTTTGGAAAGGTTAGACCTCTCTTACAACAGAATTGAAGGCAAGATTCCACAGTGGATGCAAGAGGTGGGGAATGACTATTTGACTTACTTAAACGTATCTCACAACTCTTTAACGGAAGTTGAGCACTTTCCATGGAAGAATATTGCGCTTCTTGACTTAAGCTCCAATTTGATCCGTGGAAATCTTCCGATTCCACGATGATCAATGTCTTTCGATCTCAAATAATAGTTTCAATGGAGAGGTCTCTTCTTTAATATGCAATGCCGGTGCTCTTCTAATTCTTGATTTGTCCCATAATAACTTGAGTGGAACAATTCCGCAATGTTTTGGAAATTTGAGCAATGACCTTGAATTCTTGAATCAAGAAGAACAAGTTTTATGGGACGATTCCTCCAACATTTGCAAAGGGATGCCAATTAAGTAATTTCAACTTAAATGGAAATCATTAGAAGGGCCTTTGACGCCATCCATCCTTAATTGTAAAGGTGCGGAAGTGCTAGATCTTGGTAACAACAGGATCAATGATACATTTCCTCATTGGTTGGGAAGTCTTCCACACTACAAGTTCTTGTATTGAAGTCAAATCATATGCATGGTTCCTTGTGTGTCAATAGCTCCAAGTCTAGCCCTTTTTCTCTAAAATCCAAATTTTGATCTCTCAAGTAATTATTTTTACGGACCCCTACCGGTGAGATACATCAACGACTTCAAGGCTATCATAAATCAAGAGAAGATTGGTAGTACAGTGTCGTACTGGGGGTGAATGGTTATGAAGGTCTTGGCTTCTATACCTATTCCATTGGAATTGTTATGAAAGGACAATATATGGAATTGGTGAAAATTTTCAAGATGTGGATGATCATTGATCTATCAAACAATCGGTTTGAAGGGATATTCCAAAGGTTATTGGGAAGCTTAACTTCTTGAAAGGGCTCAACCTTTCTCATAATAACCTTAATGGTGGTATCCCCACCTCAATTGGGAATTTGACAAGTCTTGAATGGTTGGACCTATCTTCAAACAGGTTGTCGGGACGATTCCAAATAGATTGGCGGATCGACATTTCTTTCGTTCTTAAATGTTTCGAAAATCAACTCCATGGTCGATTCCTCAAGACAAGCAATTCAACACATTTGGAAATGATTCATATGAAGGAAATAAGGGACTATGTGGGTTTCCGTGTCGAAGGTTGCAACATCATTGAGCCAAGACCTCCAAATGTGCTTGAAAAGATGGCTCAAAATCAAACATTGCTTTTGGTTGGAAAGTGGTGTTGATAGGTTATGGATGCGGAGTAGTGTTCGGAATGTCGGTGGGATATGTTGTTTTCCAAACCGGTAAGCGAAATGGTTGGTGAATTTGGTTGAAAACCAACATGAGAAGAGGCGAAGAAGAAAGTCAAAGAAAGGCAATCACAGCAATAGGCAAGCGGGATCTAATTATCGCAAATGATGTTCAAGCATTAGTGTTGTATTTTCACAATTTCTGCTTTTGCGACCGTTTTGCCTATGGTGAAGGGTTGCATTGGTATCTGTCTGTCTTTAATATTGTGCCGTTCCTGTCTTTCATTGCATTTCGATTCTGTAATGGTTTGTTTGAGTGTAACATTTTGTATGGTGGTGGTGTTTATGTCTTCTTTCATGACTTTCAATTCAGTCTCAATAATCTTTGCTACTGCTTACTAAAGGAGAACAAAATGTCTCAGTTATCTCTATTTGTATTTTCATAATTTTTTTACAAGTGTGTCTCAATGTTTTGCCTTGACCAATTTAACCATATGTCTTTTATCTTTAGCATTGTGCATGGTGTATTCCCAGTGATGGCTTGTTCATGAATCACTTGACAAGCTAATGAATTAACATGTTAAGTTTATAGCTAACATGGAAATCAAGATGTACTTGATGGTGCAGAAAAAGTTGGAATTTCAAGCATGCATGTCCCTTTTTTCCCTCTATTTCTAGAGTAAACGTAGTTCGGTAACAAAGTTGATGTGAATTGAGGTACAATTGGTGGATCCCATATCCCTAATTTCCTTTACGTAGGCTTAATTGAAATTTAACTATTTTATATTTAATGTTTAAAATTGTTTGAAATTTTAAGATTTGACGATCAAGTCAATAATAATGTCTAAACATATATCAATAATTTAAGAAATTTAATTTTATTAAGTTTGAAATTCAAATATAAACTAGGAGGAATTTTATTTGAGTAACTATCACTCGTAAAAGTGAGAATTTAATATGACATTTGAAGACTGTTGCATAATTTGCAACGCTAGACAGCAATCAAATTAAAGCAAAAAGGAATTTAAAGGGACTAAAGATGAAATTTAACCAAATATAAGACTCTTGAAGGAGGGCTTGAACCTCCGACCTTGTGGTTAACAGCAACACGCTCTAGCCAACTGAGACATTCCAGCCTTGAGTTAAAATATGTTATTGCTATCTGTACAGAATATGGTGTTAGGGGCTCATTTTCATTCAGAGATTATTCATAATCTCTTAATTAAAGAGGAACTAACACCTCTCTCAAAGTTTGGCAAAAACAACATAAATTAATTACTGAAATTTAGTAATGCAAAAACAAAATAGGTTAGCAAGTAATGAAGATAAAATTTTTTTAATTCATCACTCAAATATTTTAAGCATATGATATACTATTGTAAATGTCTCATGAAGTAGAATATAAAACCCTAATGAAAAATTGAACTTCAACACGTCAATGTAAAATTGGGTACTCATATGTCGATTGAGTCTTAACTCGATTAGTATGGACATTATTGTCAATATGTAGGAGGATATTGGTTCGAGTGAGCTGAAGCAAATTAGCCTCCTATTTATGAGTTAGGAGGGGTCAGTAGGTAGCTCTAGGCATTGTGTAAAAAGGAAAAAATCTAACCAGAACATATAATGATATTGTTCAAACAAAAATTGGATACTCGTATATATGTTCCATTATACTTTCAACAAGAATATCAAATGCTTCAAACACAATGAAGAATCCAATATGAGATAATAGTGACGTGGTCGGAACTTGAATACATGCAGTGTTACTGCAGGAGTCGATCTAAACATAAGGCTATGATTGTTCCATAATTTCTAGCTTCAAAATTTCTTACTCATTAATGTTTGTTATTGTTTTGTAAGGGTTTGGTTGTTTAATATAATTTAGGTTCAATCGTACATTTAACTCTTAAATTCTTTAAAAAATCAATTAAGTATCTCTAAATTTTTAACATTGACTCCAATTTAATGAAAAGTCGAATTCAAATGTAACAAAACCGATTTATATAATATGCGAAATTAATTATAATGTAACACAACTTTCGAATTTAATTACTTTTTAATATACGTCGAATGTGTAATTAATTTAATTTTAAAATTTAAAAATAAAAGTATAAAAATATTTTTAATTTTAAAAATCAATTAATTGTGAAGTAGTATAGACATGGATTGTCACATGGATATCATGTTAGCCAAATTAACAAATATTAATTCTTTGAGAGAAGTACCTGATTGGAGGAGTACCATATTATGCCGAATCTCAGGCGAGAAATGAGAGTTTGCGGGAACCAGATTGATTAGCTGAGACAAGGAAAGGAAAATGGGAAAGGGGGAATAGAAATGAAGTTGGGGAACCAGACGAATTGTAAAGGAAACCCTCGGTTTTGTAAGCCATTCAAGAGCGCAATAAATGGAAATGATGGATAATGACAGGCGAGTGATAGCTGATTGGGCAAAAGGGGCGGTGACAGCCTTTTCTTTAATAGTTTCAATTTTCAAAAGCGGCTATGTTTTTTAGAAGATATTTTTTTAGTCTTTTCATTTTTCACCGGTACTAATGACCTGTTTTGGGCCGGACATTTAGGCACTATTAAATTTTTGTTTTTCCTTTTAAAAGAAATAAAAGTCCAATTTATTTTGTTCAAAAAAATTATTTATGAGTTTTATGTTAACAATAAAATTTAGTTTAAAATTAATTTTAGATTAAATTAGAGTTTTATTATACTTTAAAGTTTTATTTAGTTAGCCTATATATGGGCCTTTGTATTGATACAATTATTTTTTAATTTGTATGCTCTAGTCTTGATGTTAATTGAGGATGTCACTCATTTTAATTTCAAATCATCCATGTAACTATTTTTTAATTTAAAATTTCTAGATAAAATAATACGAAGTTATTGATGTAATTGAATGTGTTCATCAATGGTGGAAAATTTTAAGATTTTTTAAATAATAAAATAGATGTCTATAGTGATCCTACTTCTTGAATTATATATTTATACACCAAATCGTTTAATGGCTGTGGAATTATACACTTAAACCATTTGTAAGCATGGTCTCCAATTTGGATGCTGCAAATTGTTGTTAATTTGTTTGGAATTATTGGACATTCTTCTGCAATTGTTAGAAATTGGTGTTGTATAAATATAAAAATAGTTACTTGTAGCAATAAACGAAGAAGGATCT